>UELU01112485.1:0-10890 GCA_900490025.1 Megastigmus dorsalis
GCCTTTGAAAACGAGTCTGGACTTATCACCTAAAATGTCGGTATAAATTTGTCTTTGATACGTGATATGTTTAATGAATAGAATAAAGGCGCGTGAACAGCCTAAGGCGGCGAGTTTAGTGAGTAGCAACTCGATGTTGACATTGTCGAAAGCCCCCTGTATGTCTAAGAAAACCGCTAATACGCTCTTTTTTTCCAAAAATGCTTCTTCAACTTTAAGAGCTAACATAGTTAGATTGTCCGCACAGGATCTGCCTTTTCGAAAACCATTTTGGTTGGTCGGAATAAATGCATTGGATTCTGCCCACCACTGTAACCTATTTTTGAGGAGGGTCTCAAACAGCTTGCACAAGCAGGAAGTCAGAGAAATTGGGCGAAAGCTCTTTCCATCGGGTTTTGCAATGAAGTGGACGAATGAAATTTTCCAACTTTCAGGATAAGAGTTATGTTTGTACATTTGATTGAAGATATCGACTAATAATAATTTATAATTTGTAGGTAAGTTTTTTATAATTTCAAAATCGATGCCATCCATGCCTGGGGAAGATTTGATGTTTTTTGGTGTTAGGGCAATATTAAATTCTTTGAAATCGAACGGACCATCAAGGAAAGAGCTTTCACGGCAATTAGGAATCCAGTCGGGGTTTGTTTGTGCCCAAGGCGGGGTAATTTTCATAAGAGCATTTTGAATAATGTCATTGGACTGTAAATTTTTTTTAAAATGTTGAGGACATGTGTTTACCCATCTGTTTTTGAAAATTTTACACCTATTCCAAACAAAAGTGGGATCGGAGTGTAAGTTGATGCTTTCGGCAAATTGTTTGAAACTCTCCCTTTTTTTCTGTTTGAAGGTTTTCTTGGCTAAGGCAACCTGTTTATTGTAGAGAATTAAGTCGCATAGATCTTTTGTTGTTTCCCACTTTTTAAAAGCAGCGCGGCGAAGTCTTTTTATTCGATCACATTCCGCGTCCCACCATGGAGTGGGATTTTTAGCTAGAGCGTATTTTGACCCTTTTTTTCGAGGTATGCAAGATTTAACAGCTTCTGTGACTAGATCGGAAAAAATCTTATACTTTTCGCTAGGAGAGGCTTGATCATATTCAACAGTGTGTAGTTTACAGAAGTTATACGCAAGAAAGTTTGTAAATTCCGTCCAGTCAGTGCGAGTTGATTTAATTTTAAAAGTTTTTTTAACGTAGGTGATTTTTTCGGTATTTACAGATATAAATATCGGATAATGGTCGGAGCCCCAAGTCTCATCGTTTACACTGACCATTATTTTGTCGGACAAAGATATAGTGGAGATTATTAAGTCGAGGTTGGATCTATAGTCGCGATAGCAATTTGTGTAAGTGGCAGAATTTATATTGTGAACAAATAGATTTCCTGATTCAATTGAATTTTCTAGTCTTACTCCGTTATTATCGGAGTGTGAGCAGTTCCATAAAGTGTTGTGCGAGTTAAAATCCCCCATTAGAATACCATTGTCTGTTACGTTATTAATTATAGAATCCCATTCGGACTGGGTAAGCGTGAAACCGGGGACTCGATAACAAGCAATGAGATTGAATGCTGGGTTTACGTTTGTTATTCGAATACCGCACAATTCTGCTGTTTCATGGGGTGATTTAAGGTCAGATAATTCGATGTACGCTATATTCTTACGCAGGAAGAAAATTATCCCGCCGCCTCTGGAGTGGTCTCTGTCTTTCCTGACTGTTAAGTATCCAGGAACGTGAACATTGTCTCTTGGAGAGAGCCAGGTCTCGACGCATACGAGGATGTCGATGTCTTTGATGAGATGAGTGATTTCGGTTTGCCTTTGCTTGAAGCTTCTTGCGTTCCAAAATATTATTTTTAAGTCTGATGTTTTTATTTTCTGATTCATGTTGTAAATTAAAATTTGGATTAATAAAGTTATTCCTTTGAGCTGGAGTCGTCGCTTGTGTAGCTATCAGCGTGAGGATTTTTTAGCCTTTTAATGATTCTGTTTATCCTGCTTTTTAGGTTTCGATCCGTTGTGAAGTCGTGAATGTCAGAGAGTAAGCGACAGAGAGCGGCGAAGTCGTTAGTGTATTCAGTCACAATTTCGGATATATTTGAATTTCCGAAAGTTTGGTATAAAACCTGAGTAGCTTCGTCTATATTCATAGTGTATTTATGAGCATTAGCAAGAAGTTGCTCTTTTATCGGTTCGATTTTACTTGCAATTTCCTCTAAGGAAGTTAATTTAGCCGATTTTTTTTGTTTTTTAATTTCCTTAATCATCTTGGAAGTTTTTGGTCGTTCCATGTGTGAGATGTTGGAGCAGGAGCTTGAAGTGTCACTGGGTAAGGGTCGTTTTTTGGTTTCCGATGGAGGCAGCATGTCTACAAGATTATCTTCTTGAATGAAACCTTCATCTGTTAGTGGTAGTTGAGGCGATTCAGTTGAATTTAGTTGAGTTGGCACTTGAGAGTCTGTTTGTGGGATACGAATCGGCGGTGACGACAAATTTATAGCATCGGCTGATGGAATGCCTGTATTTGTTTTGTTTTGAGAGCTGTCGTTCGTATAGTTAGGACAGTGTTTTGCAATGTGCCCCTCAGTTTTACATTGGAAACATCTGATTACATCAGTGCTAGGATAAATGTGGAAAGTAATGTCTCCGTATACGACCTTAATGAATTCTGGAAGTTTGTTGACATCTTCTGGATCGATGAAAGTCTGCCGTCTGTTGCTGAGAACATGATCGTATCCTGGTTTAGTTATTGTTGCTTTAAGCGTAGTTATAGGGGCGAGGCGTTTTATATGAAGACTGTCTAATTGATCTTCGATGACGAAATGTGGCATAGGAGGTGGCACATTAGAAATTATGATTCTTCTTTGCTTTGCGATAAGTGGTCTTAAAGTAACCTTAGACTCTCCTATTTCTATATATTTATGGCTTTCGATCAGATTGTTTACGATTTCCTTGCTAGATAGGTACAAACAAATACGGTTAAATGCGATTCTTGAGGCGTATAGCACGTTTTTTAGTTCAGCTATATCTCCAATAGCACATGTATAATCCGTAAGGGTTAAACCATCAACGCAGTCGAGTAATATTCCTTGCTCTCTAGTCGGAAATTGATGCATTTGGGCTGCTGCACTGTAACTGATATTTTTAAGGTTTGTTGCACTTGCACTTGGATTTTGAGAACTATTTAACTGTAAACTATTGGCTGAGAAAGCCATTTCGAAATCACTCGCGTGATTTTTCACTCGCGGTTAGGCGGAATTTACGGGCCAATGGCCCAGGTAAGTAGCAGACTATGCTCGAATTTGTTTACAATCGCGGAGCGTTTCTAAACACGTCTACTCTCTACGAAGGCTCAAAGCCGAATCTGACTAGTAATGTTGAATTTCCTAAGTGGAATCTCGGAAGTGGTCCAATGAGGTCGACTTTAACAGTTTCCCAAGGTTGAGCGACTTTAGACGCGTGCATTAGTCCTGCAGGCGCTCTTTGGTCTGTTTTATGTTTTTGGTAATTTTCGCATTCTCTTACGAATTTCTTGCTTCACGAAGCATTTCTGGCCAATAATAATTTCTGGCTAGGCGTACAAGTGTTTTGTGTATGCCTAGCTGGCCGACGGTGTGAGAATCGTGTGTTTATTGCATGATTTCTTTCCTTTTGTCTTTGGGAATGCATATTTTCCCTTGTAAATTGGCTTCTTGTTCGTTGAAGTCTAGAGTGTGCAGTACGTGTCGGTACAAACGATTTTCTTTGATGCAGTTTTCCGGATTTTCTTGCGGTTTTTCTTGAACTGCTTTGTATTTTTTATCGTACCGTAGGCATTTTTCTTTGGGGTTAATTATGCAGACGTTGAGAAGGTGGCGCGATAGTGCATCAGCGACTGCGTTATCGGCGCCTCGGCGGTATTCAATTTCGAAGTCCCATTGGCTGTGCTCCATTGCCCAGCGTGCGAGTCTTCCAGACGGATTCTCGAGTCTGTTTAACCATTTAAGCGACTGATAATCGGTAAGGACCTTAAAATGATATCCTTCCAAGTAGTCGCGGATTTTCAAAATTGCCCATTTGACTGCTAGGCATTCCAATTCTGTCGCAGAGTAGTTTTTCTCTGCTTTATTGAGTGTGCGGCTGGCGTATGCTATGCCTCGTTCTCCTTCTTCGCCTTCTTGGGTTAGAACAGCTCCTAATGCTTCTATACTTGCATCTGTTTGCAAAGTAAATAGTTTTTCCCAGTTTGGGCAGGCGAGTATTGGGGCTGCAGTCAGTTGTTTCTTCAGCTCGTCGAAAACTTTTTCTTGGTTCTCTGTCCAGAGCAATTTTGCTTTCTTTTTTGTGAGCTCTGCTAAAGGGGCTGCCAGTCTTGAGGCATCCTTTCAAAATCGCCTATACCAGGATATTAATCCTAGAAATCTGCGTATTGCTTTTACGTTTGTTGGTGGCTGTAGTTGCATGATTGCATCTGTTTTTCCATGGTCGGTATGTAGACCGCCTTTGCTTACTATGTGTCCCAGATATATCAGTTTAGATCTTGCGAATTCATATTTTTCCGGATTTGGCTTTAGTTTTGCGGCTCGTAGTCTATTGAATACTTTTTTAAGCACTTTGATGGGTTTTTCGAAGGTGCTTGTGGCGATTACGATGTCATCTAGATATGCAGAAGCATTTGGAGCCAATTCAGGTATTATGATGTTGTCTAGAAGTCGATGAAATGTTAAGGGACTTGCGAGTAGTCCAAATGGTAGTACAGTGAATTCGTATAGTCCTCTATTGGGCACTGTAAAGGCTGTAAGTGGTTTACTTTCCCCGGTGAGTGGAACTTGCCAAAATACATTTTTCAGGTCTATCGTTGAGAGATAGTGTGCGCCGCGTAATTTATCCAATGTAGCATGCACTTGCGGTAGCGGATAGGCGTCTTTTTTGATTACTTTGTTGAGTCGGCGAAAATCTATAGAAAATCGGTTTTTGCCATTTTTCCTTTTTACAATAACTTGTAACATAGCGTCTACATCTTTATATATTATTGCCGGCATGGCCGGGTTACGGTGCCGATATTTTTGTTTTATCGATGTTGAGTCTTCTAAGTGGATCGTAGGCTTTTTAGCGGTGTGGGGCCCTTGATATTCCCAAATAGTCTGAATTCTTCTTCGAAAAAATTTTTTAGTTGTGTTTTTTGTGTTTCGATTAATTCAATCAGGCCTTTTTCTGGCTCGATTGTGCATAATGGTGCATCGCTTTCTTCTTCGTTTAAAACATCTTGGTCGTTTAATTTTAGCTGTATGCTAAGCTTGAGTAGTGCATCCATTCCCAAAAGAGCGTAGTGGCTTAGATTTTCTATAATTAAAAATTTTTGGTAGATTTTCATGTTGTTTGCTTTGAATTTTCCTATGACGCTATAGTTTAGCAGTGTTTCGGTGCCATCTGCCATCGCTGCGGTTTTTTCTTCTTTTTGTTCTGTCCACCCTGTGCGCTTGCATGCAGCTGCTGTTCGTTTATTCATAAATGAATTTACCGCGCCTGTGTTTATTAATGCTTTTACAGAGTGACGTCAGATTTTTATTATGATGAGCGGGTGTTTTCTTTTGGGAGTCTTGGGGCCGATCCTTTTTGTTTGTGAGGCCGGCCCTTTGGCCGTTTCCCTTATTGCATTTACAGTCTCTTGTAAGTACGCCATCCTTGCCGCAAAATGAGCAAAATTTCTTTGCTGGTCTTTTGCAATTAAATCGGCTGTGACCTAGTTGTTTGCAATTCCAGCAGCAGCTTTTTCTGTCGTATGATGCTGACATAGACATGACTGTTTTTGCGGGTTGCCTGTTTCCTTTACTTTCTGGTTTTCCGTGTCCAGTTTCCTTTTTAATTTCTCTTAGGGTTTCAGGCACTTATTCTACTCTTTGAATTAAAGAGTTCACGGAAGTGAGGTCATTTAGTCGTATATGCAGTCTGTAGTCGGCTCGCATATTGTAGTACAAATTGCTGAGTAAATTTCCTCTTCGTCGCATTAGTGTGGCTAGTGCGTTTGTGTAGGCTCGAATAGGCTCATTCGGGCCTTTACGTCGGTCGGCTATTTGTCTATCTAAATGCCTTAGTGCATCTGGAGATAGAGACAAATTTCTTATCTTTAAAATTTTTAGACGGGGCATACGCTCAGATTTTGTGTAATCGCAGAATAAAGTCGATTCTTAAGCCAGTAGCCGATCGCAATTCGTAATAGTATCTTGGTTAAATATTATTGTTCAATTATGCTATAATTATGATGTTATAAAATGTCTATTGCATAAAGAATGTTCGTACATTTTAGGATGTAGCCTGACTAGAAATCCGAATCGACCAGCAGTTTCAGACACATTCGAAAAGCTCATAATAAACTATCTCTGAGTAAATTTATTTTAATTTTGTCATTGTTTGGAATTTGGTGAAGCTACCTTAACCCATTAAGGATGGGACGGACACTTTTTCATACTATCTTCAACAGCTTTATTTACTTTGATATCGGTCCTATAAAAAATTCAGATTAGTCATTTCTGATGTAAAATTGTCTGAACTTCCGATCTATGTGGTCTATATTGTAAGAAAATGTATAGTAAAAAAATTATAATTATTTATTTTAAAAAAAAACACAAAATTGCGAGTGAATTTATTTTTCATTTAGTATTCTTGCTTCGAAATCGTCAGTGGATTTCGGTGGTAAGAGTAATGTTTGCAACCATCGACACTAATCTTTATAGCTTCATCGATATTTTTCGATTTCATTCATTAGAAGCCGAGATATATCATATTAACCCACATAGCATGAAAGCTTCCCGGAAGCTTCCCGGAAGCTTCCCAGAAAGTTTTGGAACCTTACAGTAAGCTTTCACGAAATATTGCAGGAAGGTCAAAATGTCTGGGACAAAATACTGTCAAAAAGCTTTCCTGAAAGCTTATAGTAATCTTCCAGGGAATCTTCCAGTAACCTTTTTTTAAATTTCTTCAAAAGGCTGCAGTAAGTTTTGCGAAAGATACGGGAAGCTTTCGGAAAGCTTTCGTGAAACCTTACAGCAATTCCTTAGGGAACATTTCTATAAGACTTCAGTAAGATAACCGAAATGAAGTCTGTAAAGTTTCTGATAACTTTATTGGAATATTACAGAAAGCTTTCACGAAATATTGCAGGAAGGTCAAAATGTCTGGGACAAAATACTGTCAAAAAGCTTTCCTGAAAGCTTATAGTAATCTACCAGGGAATCTTCCAGTAACCTATTTTTAAATTTCTTCAAAAGACTGCATTAAGTTTCGCGAAAGATACGGGAATCTTTCTGAAAGCTTTCGTGAAACCTTACAGCAATCCATTAACAAACATTTCCTGAAGACTTCAGTAAGATAGCTGAAAAGATCTCTGTAAAGTTTCTGATAGCTTCATTGGAACCTTGCAGGAAGCTTTTATGAAACATTCCGGAAAACTCAAAATGTCTGGGACAAATTACTGGCAAAAAGATTCCACAAAAGGTGTAGGAATCCTTCAGAACGCTTCCTTAAAGATTGCAGAAATCTTTAAGGAAATATTATCACACGCATTAGTGACATCGGACAAACTACAACATATTTTATATATATTACATATATTTGATTGTAAACCACTTCGCACGCTTACAAATTATCAATTTTTCGCAATTAAAATTATAAACGCTTAAAAAATTTTCGCTACACTCGGGATTCGAACCGACGTTCTTTGGGGTACGACGCATAAACCTTAACCACTACGCTACGCAACGCTTGCGATATAAAATTTTAATCTCGATAATAAAGTAAATGTAAATCAAGTTTTATTAAATGACTATCCTTTAAACAGTTATTCAGTGATTATAATGTTACAAATATTAAAACATTCAAGATTTTAAATTATAAAAAAGAAAATATTAATATTTACATAAATATAGAATATACAAAGTTTTATAAAATATAGATTTCAAGCTTTCAGAAAGCATACTGTAACCTTTCTAAATTCCTTCCGTGAAAGGTTCTAGTATTGATTCTTGGAATATTTCATGTAAGCTTTCCGTAAACTTTCTGCAAGGAATCAAGGAATGTTTCGTGCTGTTATATATGAAAATTTGCTTCTTATATTCCGAAAACCTACGGAAAGCTTACCTGAAAGCTTGGATTCGAATGTTGCTGTAAGATTTTATAGCATGAACCTTAGAGTAAATGTTGTGAAATATATTTCGGAAATATTTTAATAATACTTAACGCAATCTTTCGCAGAAGTTAACCGTAATGTTTCATGGAATATTTCCTGCAAGGATTCTGAAATCTAGCATGCGTTCGGTTGAAATTGGTTTTTCGAGTTCAAACTTTCAAAAATCTATTACTGTTACCTTTCTAAATTTCTTCTATGAAAACTTCCAGTGTTGATTCTTGGAATATTTCATGTAAGCTTCCCATAATCATCCTATAAGTTATCGTGAAATGTTTTGCCTTGTTATATTTGAACTTTTGCCCGTTATATCCTGCACAACCTACGGCAAGCTTACGAAAAGCTTGCACTGGAATGTTGTATGATTTTATTGCAACTTTATGGTAAGCGTTCTGAAATATTTTTCTGAAGTATTTAAAAGTAATGCTTGCCATAATCTTTTGCGACATATCATCGTAATGGTTCATAGAATCTTGCCTGGTAGGATTCTGGAATCTATCATGCAAACTTCACTTTAGCTTGAAATTTATTGTTAGAGTTAAAACTTTCAGAAAACCTTCTGTATCCTTTCTATAATCCTTCCGTGAAAACTTCTATTATTGATTGTTGGAATATTTCATGGAAGCTTCCCGTAATCTTTCAGCAAGGTATCATGGAATGTTTCGTGTTGTTATATTTGGAATCTTCCTCCTAATATTCTGTAAAACCTACAGGAAGGTTACGCGAAAGCTTGCACTGGAATGTTGTATGATTTTATAACAACATTAAGGTAATCATTATGAAATATCTTTCTGAAGTATTTAAAAATAATGGTTTATAGAAAATTTCCTGGTAAGATTCTGGAATCTATCGGGAAAGATTCACGTTAACATTATTATTTATTGTTAGAGTTCAAACTTTCAGAACGCTTAATTTATCGATTCTAAATCCCTTCCGTGACAACTTCCCGTATTGATTATTGGAATATTTCATGGAAGCTTGCCGTAATCTTTCTACAAGGTTTCATGCAATGTCTCGCATTCTTATATTTTGAATCTTGCTTGTTAGATTCCGAAAAACTCAACGGAAGCTTGCATGAATGCTTGCAATGCAAGCTTACAGAAAGTTTTCTTTTCCTTGCGAAAAGGTGAAGGGATCCTTCCAATGTAATATTTCATGAAACTTTCGTTGGGAAGCTTATTCGGGAGTAATATTACATGGAAAATTTCCTGGATTGATTCAGGAAGCTATTATGGAAGCTTCATGTTAACTTGACATATCTTTCGAACGTTCAAACTTTGAAAAAGCATACTGCAACCTTTCTTAATTGATTTCATTAAAGATTGCAGTATGACTTTTAGAAACCTTTTATGTAAGGTTTTCGCAAGCTTTCTGCAAGGTTGCATGGAAAGTTTCGCGATCTTCCATCTGGAATCTTACGTGCTATATTCCGTAAAGCTTACGGGAAGCTTACATGAATGCTTGCATTGGAAGGTTGTCGAAAGATTTCATGGCTAACTTGAGGCAAGCGTTTTGAAACATATTTCAAAAATTTTCAAATAATACTTGCTGTAACCTTCCGTGAAAGATTGTGGTAATATTTCATGGAAGATTTCTTGGAAGGATTCTGGAAGCTATTATGGAAGCTTCGCATTAGCTTGAAATTTGATTTAAGAGTTGAAGCTTACATAAAGCTTACTGCAACCTTTCTTAATTGCTTTTATGAACGATTGCAGTATGGCTCTTAGAAACATTTCATGCAAGGTTGCCGCAAGCTTTTTGCAAGGTTTCATGGAAAGTTTCACGATCTTACATCTGGAATCTTATTTGCTATATTCCATAAAGCTTACGGGACTCTTACTAGAAAGCATGCAATGTAAGCTTACTGAAACTTTTATTTACATTGCAGAAAGCTTACAGGATCCTTCCAGTAATATTCCTTGAAACTTTCGCTGGGAAGCTTTCATGCTATGTGGGTCACGCTAGATATTACGTAATTCGGATTTTAAACATTTTTTTAATTATAAAAAACGAAGTTTTCATCACATGAGAAATCAGGTGACTTCTCGCGTCAAAACGTGATATTTCACCTGATTTCTCACCTGATTTTTTAAAGTAGGGTGTTCTTGATAATCAGTCTTAGTGTGACAAACAGTATAAGATTCAGGGTCACTAGCCAATATGGTACATCAATACCAAACAGTGAAACATTGTTTATGATGTAATATTACACCAACATTGGTCTTAGCTAAAAAATATATGTCTTTTTGTGATTGTTTTATGTTTAATGCATTTAGATCCATGCTTATCTTCTAATGTGCATCAATAATTCATTTATATCTCTTTGCGATCTGCTTCCAAAATCTTTAAACATCGTTGAGCTACCAGATAAACCAATATTATTATACAATGGCCTTCTAACATCTATAGGACAGTTCTGAATAACATCATCTACAATTTCAGTAAGAGGTTATTGGGAAATCTGAATTAGAAAACTAAAAAGAAAAAAAATATTAAAGCTTTTCTATTTTACAGTTCATGCATAAACAAATACAATGTCAATTTATTACCTCAGGATTAAAGAAAATCTCAGGCCTATATATTGATGTATATGATAAATAGAATGAAGAAGGAAGACCCTGAATCATTCTAGCGACTGCTAGAGGACTTTCCTTTGCATAGATTTCTTTGAATTCCTTTACCATTTCAGTTGTGAATTGTTCAGTCTTTTTAACTTGCTCTGCCTGTAC
>UELU01112489.1:0-16522 GCA_900490025.1 Megastigmus dorsalis
GTGATATCCAGCCAGTGATGGCAAGATACGCTGGTGTCCAGTCAGTGAAGGCAAGACACGCTGGTGTCCAGCCATTGAAGGCAAGACACGCTGGTGTCCGACTGGTGAAGTCCAACCAGCATCTTTTAGAAATCGTGACTTCTAAAAGTTAACGTTCATGTTCGAAATGTCCTCCATTATTCAGTTAACTATACCCCATACGATTATAAAATGCTGAAACTGCCTTTTGGATCATATCATTTGGGATCGCCTGAATTACTTCAATAATACGTTGAGCCAACTCTTCCAAATTCGCAGGTTTTGTAGCATAAACTTTGCTTTTAACGTAACCCCATAAAAAGTAATCTAATGGTGTCATGTCAGGTGAACGAGGTGGCCAGTCAATGGTTCCTCTGCGGCCTATCACTGTAAAGGTTAAAGTTGTCACGGACAATATCATTTATCGCAGGCATGATTTGATTCCTCAACATGTCTTCGTACTTTTCTCCGTTTAAATTGCCTTCTATGAAAAATGGCCCTACTATTCTATCATTTATTATGCCTGCCCAAACGTTGAGTTTCTGTGGGTGTTGTGTATGTGATTCCAAAAAGCAGTCAGGCTTCTACGATGCCCAGAACCGACAATTGTGTCTATTATCGTTACCATTTAACTGGAAGGTAGTTTCATCGGAAAAAACTATTTCGTTTAAAAAATTTGGTCTAGCATCAATACGGTTCATCATTAATTCGGCAAATTTTAGTCTTCGATCGAAATCATCCTCGTTAAACTCCTGTACCAATTTCACTTTATATGGATGAAACTTCTCGAGTTTCATTATTATGTGAACAGAAGTTTTACAAACACCAGTTTCAGCAGATACTTGTCTAACGGAGGTTCCATGATTCTCAACGAAAGATAATGCCACATTTAAAGAGGTTTCATGATCAGTCACTGTCTTCGTTCTTCCACTTTTGGGTCGATCTTTAACGCTACCAGTTTGCTCAAAACGAGAAACAGTTTTTCCCACTGTCTTTTTCGAAATTCTTGGTTGCAACGGTAGCCGGAATTCTGCGTTAAACAGATCCGCAACTTGCCGATATGACCTAACCATATTACCCCATCCTCGCATCATAAGGATGCTTATTTTTTCACGTTCTGTGAGACAATTCATTCTTAAATATAGAATACAGAAAACCAAACTAAGAATAAACGAAAAGAATCAGTGCGTTGATAGAACTAATTCAGAATGAAAACAACAAAGCACATCAAAATCGATAATTATCTTATGAATGCATACCTGAATATTCACAAAAATTGACCTCTTTGTCCCGTGATTAGTTCAGGTGTGCATATGGGAGGGTTGGGTTTTTCACTTAAAAATTGTGAATTCGCCCAAAAATCTTCCTGAGTGCGAATCTGAGATTAGATATGTAAAATTTGTAAATGACCTTTGGACAAGTTTTCTGGAATGAAGAAGTATGGTTCTCGTTCAAAAAACTCGACTTGACCTTCAAATGACCCTAAAGGCCAAACCCAAGGTCAAGTTCAAGGTCACCATCGGATGCGCCGTTTGATTTGTGGAAACTTTTGTATTTAAAGTTTTTTTTTCTAACACCCCTAGTTTTCCGAGTTATGGGCTGCTGAATACCAATTTCAGCTTATTCAAAGATTTGACCTTCAAATGGCCTTTGGGCTACTTTTGACCCCTATGTTATTTATACCGTTGAATAGAAAATGGTTCCTGCTTTCCATTTCTGTAACAAAAAGGCAGGGTTGGGTTCCCATTGAAAAAATTCGACTTCATCTTCAAATGACCCTGAAGGTCAAATCCAAGGTCAAACTTAAGGTCACAATCGGATGCGCCGTTTGATTTGCGGAAACTTTTGTATTTAAAGTTTTTTTCTAGCGCCACTAGTTTCAGAGATTTTCAGGGGTATCCATACTTTTGGAACACCTTGTATATTTTACATTTTACATTATCAAAAAGAGATTATATAGATATAATAACTAAAGATATATTATTTTTAATTAGGGTTTGATTCAAGAATAAATGTAATTATGCTAGGGAAGAAACATCATACTTGTCATAAGATTTACCTTTTTAAAGGTAATTTTTATAGATTACTAATACGTTTACATTTATTATTACCTAATGATATTAGTATGCGATCGTAAGCCATTTATATTTCCCAATTGATTTTTAGAAAATTCGTATCATATATCTTTTAAGCCAACCCTATATTTTAAATATCTTTCATTCAAAAAAAGTTGTATTCAATTCTATGCACATAGCCAAGAGAATCAGTCATTTAAACTGTTTTTGATCCAATATTTTCTTCGAGTTTTGCTCCATTCTCCTTTACTTTTAATTGAAATAATTATTTTTTTATAAAAGTTACAAAAGTAATATTCATCATTATATATGCTACATATTTTAATACTTTGTATATATTTAGATCTCGTAGATCTATGTGTTCATTAAATACAATCCATGAAAATATTTACTTATTTGTAGAGTAATTTTTAGATTTAGAGTAATTTATATTGAAGAAAAATTTCGTAGGTTTTTTCTCTACTACTCTCTTACTATTCATTATCACTGCTACTCTCGACCACTCTCTCCTACGTCCGCGCGGTTTACTCACACGTATCTCAAATACTTTTTTGGTTTTCCTGCGTAACGCTGAAGAACGGGAAGACAAGCGACGAGTAGTTCAGTGTAGTAGAGTAGAGAAATTTCTTGGCAAGTAATTCGTGACTACTTGAATGAAAAGCCCCTTGGGTGTAGATACAAGCGGTAAAATTTAAATTTATGTAGGATTCTCGAGGAATCACAAACAGGCATTCTCGTATAAATTAAACACAAATTGATGGTCGTAGAACGGATTCGTTATGAGCAATCTGCAAAACTTCTGTATACTTTTTAATTAATTTAATTACTGTATAATTTTCAAGAAAAACCGTGAATATATTGACTACTTTCTCTTTGAGGTACCAAATCCTGAAGAAAACATCCAAAATTTGTGCCCAAAGCTCGAAAGCCGAGCGCCACTACAGGTTTTACGCGCACTCTAGGGTTTTCCAGTTTTCGCTTAATCTCACTCGCTTGAACAGCGGCAGACGATTCTTCGAATTTTTTAAAACTTTTTTCTACTTAAACCTTGGTGTATCAGCTACCGGAAAATATATTAAACTTTTGCGCCTAAAACCCGTGAGCTGAGCACCAGCAGTTTTATATGCGCTTCTGGCGTATTTACAAGCACTTCTTGCACATTTCGACCATTTCCGCACATTTTTACCTGCTTTGTACGGCGTGTTCCGGTTCTTGGATTTTTGGAAAACTTTTTTAACTTAATCCTTGGGGTGTCAGCTACCTGAAAACGTTTCATACTTTTGCCGCTCTTTTAAATTGTTGTAATCTCTCTAAACAAGAATCCATAACCTATTTACAAAGCTCCACAAGTGCCAACTGCGGTGCCATTTGCATTTATGAGAAAGAAATTTCGATAAGCTGATTACTTCTACTTGAGTCTCCAAATAATAGCGTAAGTGGTAATTCCCCACTCACGCAATTTTCCCTTTCCATATACCCTTTTAAAATTATCCGTCTTAATTTCTGTCATTGTGAATTTGTATCCTCAGTTTCTTCCTGGGTCTCGTGTTGCATGAACTTCCCATGTATATCGCGGGACTCAGGAGAGCATTTTTGATTTTAATTTTAATAATGATAAAAATGCTGTTAAGAAAGACGTGAAATTTAAAAGAGTGAGTGCAATAGACTGAGTTGTGTGTTTTTTATCAGTTTACGTTTCTATTTTAATCTTTTATAATATCTTCTTTCTGGTTTTAGATGAATTATTATTTCTACAAAAAATGTTAATAGTTGACTAAGTAACCAAAAAATCTCAGCCTTGGTGCGTTTTGTTTTATTTTTGTTTTAATTATTTTATTGAATATATACTAAATAAGTGTTTTTGTAGCCTGAAGAGGGGACTAATAAAAACTCCCGAAACGTTGCAATAAAAAATTGCTTATACATCGTTCGCAGTGATCAATTTATTCACCCCATATTATTTATTTGAATTTTATAATCATTAGAAATATTCCTAATTATTTAATAATATTATAGCGTTAAACCAATGAAGAAAAAACTGGATACGTATAATGATGGCATAATTTTACTTCCAAATTTTATGTATGAATTCTTCCCAGAAGAACTTAGAACTTATCCAGATACATTTGTGTTGTATCATTACAATGGTTTACCCAGAAGTAACCCAGATAACCATCAAGTGAAATATCATAAAGGCCATCATAAATATAATAAAGAAACTATTACTAACTTTTATGAACTCTTAAGAACTGTTTATAACAGCTTATAACTATTATAAAATGTCGGAATAGAGATATTAATAACAATTATAATCAGTTATCAACAGTTTCTAACAGTTAATAACAGTTATTCATATTTAATAACTTCGAAGACACTTTTACAACAAAAATGTTATTAGAGGCAAAATTTATAAATGTAAGTAGCTATAAATAACTATTATTGATTGTCAATAAGTGTTACGAACTGTTTATAACTGTTTATAATAGTTTAAATCTGTTAAATTCTAAAAACATTTGGCTATTTAAATTTATTTTAAAATTTATAAATGTTAATAACTGTTAATAACAGGTGATAATTGATTCTATTGTTCCTTTTTTAAATTATAACAGGTGAAAAGGCTAAATTGATCTTCATCGAACACATATAGAGGCAAAATAAAAATCTTTCATGAAGATCAATTTAGCCTTTTCACCTGTTATAATTTAAAAAAGGAAAGATAGAATCCATTATCAATTTATAATAACTGTTAGACACCATTACTAAGTGCATGTAACTGTTAAAAACTGTTTATAAAGGTTTGTAATAGTTATTAATGTCTCTATTCCGACATTTTATAATAATTATAAGTAATTATGAACAGTTTTTAACAATTATTATTCAAGAAACAAATTTGCACTAGGGTTTAAATTTGTTTTATTATTCTAATAATTAATTGAAAAACTTAATTTTATAGTTAAATGTATTAAGTATTTATTAATGTATTTTATTAATATGTATAATTATGTAAAAAGTGATAAAATAAATAAAATATTTACACAAATTTGTTCTTTTCATTAAAAATATAAAATAAACAAAAGATTTTTAAATAAAACATGAAATCCGGGTGCTTGCATAATGCTATACTCCCTGACTGCACTATGCTGCCATGCGTGCCTAAAGCACGCATGCTTTCACGTGGCTCAACATCTAACGTAGCAGGACATCCAGATGGCGTCGCGCATGCAGCACGCATGTACGCACATTGTACATACTGTGCCATCACATTGTTATCTGGGTATATATATTATAAAAGCCAAATAAAAATATATTTAGTACTACTATTACTACTACTACTAAATGATATTCCATTACGTTGTGGTGTACATGGATGGAGCTCGAAATATGGCGTCCTGAGCTCTATTCATGTAGACTATCATCAACACAAAAATTTGAGGTTAGGTGTCAAATACATAGAATGTGCATGCAGTGCTCGACGTAGCTTTGTATAAAAGCAGAAGCGTCTCATGACGAATATTGCTTTAAAAAATTTCTGTATGTGTAGTGTATGAGTGTCAGTTTTATATAAAAACAGTAATTTTATCGTGTACGTACGGGGTGATAAGATAAGTGATATGAAGGTATAATATCAAGATTCCCTCATGGTGAATATTCTTTTAAAAATGTATTACACGTACAGTATATAAGTGTCATATAAATAAAGTGTATATATAGTGCGCGTAATATTTTTGAATAAAAGTAGTAATTTTATCACAGTGAAAATCAATAAATAGTTAAAATATTACTACGCGTATAGTGTAGAAATATTAGATATAGAATCTGTGCTTTAGCTTTGTACAAAATTATTATCACTCGTATAGGGAAAGGGTAGTATCTACAGAGTTCTGAGGTGCCTATATGTTTTGAAATTTTCGTTCAGTTCTATCAATTAAACAATGCTTGATCGATCGAAAAATTTAAACAAACATTTCTTGTGGAGTATTCAACAAAATACTTAATTGAAACCAACAAATATTTTTTTGGTATAACTTTAATGCGAATATATATTGTAAACCTGCTGTATGTACGACGTTCATATTTGATAAACTTTTTAAATCTAGATATTAAAGTCCACACTTCCGACACTTATTCTTTAATTTATCAATTTTTCGATCCAAATATACTTGCTTGTAAATATTAATGCATGCAATACAAACATTATTCTTTCCTGCAGGGGATAAAAATAGCATTTTATGTCTAAAAAACGAGGCAACAGGTCTGGAACTTAAACGAGACTGATCTAAACTGAATAGGAACCAGACCGGAACTGACCGGAACTGACCGGAACAGACCGAAATTAAGCCAAACCAAATCCGAACTAAACTGGATTTAATGGAACTCTTTCGAATTGTACTGGAACTAACTGGAACTACACTAGAATTGACTGGAAATCTTTAGAAATGTACCGGAACTGAATGGAATTGAACCGGACGTACCGATTCAGTCACGGCCAGAACCGGTTCAAGTTTGATCTGCCACGGTTCTGTTCCACTTAGTTCCGGTTAGTTTAAAGTAAGTTCAAAGTGACTTAAAGACGACTTAGAATTGTCCTAATAGTGTTTTAAAAGTATCTTAAAAAAGTCGTAAAAGCGACTTAAAAGTGTTGTAAGTAGCTTTCCCAGTTGTCAAAAATAAACCTGTAACTTGATTTTCCCCAATTTAAAAATTGTTTAAATTCTCTTTTGTTATATTTATAAGAATGAAACGCCAAAGCATTATTATTTATTTTTAATAACATTACAAATAAGAAAACAAAGCAAAATCGAAGAAAGTATATGCATCACTACTTGCAATTACAGAAATTGCCCACACCAAATCGCATCATTAATTATAATTTGTAACAAATAAAAAGATGTAATTACA
Organism: Megastigmus dorsalis; assembly: GCA_900490025.1. Taxonomy (NCBI): domain Eukaryota; kingdom Metazoa; phylum Arthropoda; class Insecta; order Hymenoptera; family Megastigmidae; genus Megastigmus; species Megastigmus dorsalis. The sequence continues at coordinate 6,993 of UELU01112489.1, forward strand.
AAAAGTTATTAAATAACATAAAAAATACCCTAAATAGTGTAATTAACTGTTTCTTCATTAAGGCGATGTGCTAAAGCAGTACATATTCCTAGATTACCGACTTTTTCAATTTACGAAATATAATAAATATGGAACATCTTAAAGAGAAATTAATCGTAATAAGTACAATCTTCGGAGGGAGCGTTAGCGCTCCAGGAATTGTCGATAGTAATAATTAAAATTATTGACTTACAGTAACAATTCGACTAACAAAGTTTCATGAAACTTTTCATTGGATCTGAGATATTCCACATACAATTAATTTCTAGTTGTTATGAGTAGTGTTAACTTTAAATGCTGGATGAATATGATGCCTTTTGGTTCGAAGTTGGCCACTATGGACTCAGATGGGGCCGTAAGAACCGTCCCCACCAAGAAGTGCCCCTGAGTCAGCGCGGAGAGGTCCAAGGGGTCGGAGCTCAGCGGTCTGAGAGGTCTGAAATTTAAACAGGACTCGGTGCAGCTTGTTAATATGGAGAGTTCCAAGATCAGCTTGAAATCGCCGATAATTCGCTGGAGATGTCCCTGAACGCATTGGCGCGTCCCAGTTCATGCAATACAGCTAGAGTAGCTGCAACAAAATTTTTGCACTGTCAACGATCGGGACGAGTCATCTCCGAGAATAGTATAACCGAGCAATCTCGCTGAAGATGGAATGCTTGGTCGTCACAGTGGTATTCGCCCGCGTGATGAGGTAGATAGTTGACAGAGATGAAATCGGAGGTACCAGCTGCAGTCTCCATGTCACCGAGCTCATGGTACTGTTGCAGAAATTCCACCTATTTTTGGGAGAGTACTTCGCTATTGGTTAGTTTACTTTCCATGGAGAGTAGGCGTCGCATGGCCGGAGCACGGGACCCAGGTAATTCTGGACTACATAAAAACGGCAGTCGAACGATGTAGCAACCCTGGTAGTCTCGCCTGTAAGTACGTAGGAAGTGCTCATATCAATCCATCTCCTCGATGGTAACAGACAACATAGTCGGTACCTCCTCAATTTTCCAAAATCTGCGCAGTTGAGTAGCAAGCGTACGTCGACATAGCTAGATGCGTGGAGGTGTGCGCCTGATCAGATTTAGCTTTACTAGATCTGGTGAAGATCAAACCCAGTTTGTTCTCTTGAGTGACTGGACCCTATGGTCCCAGCTGAACACCTCCCAGTAGAATGGCTGGGTACAGATCCGATCCTAGGAGGCAGTCTACCTGTCAAGGCAAATCGAATTCCGGGTCATTCAGTACCAATCCCTTTAAGCAATTCCAGGAGCAGTTGAAAAACTCCAAAAAGAATCAGATTCTATCCGAAAGTGGCACTTGGGCGTGATATTACTAATCCACCGACTCCAGACACGGTTATTTGGTGTGGAGATTTGTGCAGAGAGCTTTACCCACCTTCTCGGTCACGAATGAGCTCTCAGATGCTGAATCGATGAGGGCTCTGAATAATAAATTGGCATTGACCGTTGTCTATCTGATGTCGCATTACCTGGGTGAGATTTGGTCAGCTCAATCTCACGATAAAGGCTGCGTCATCGATTTCGGTAGCAAAGCGAAAGCCCGGTTGTCCGAAGGGCTCCCGAAAGCCCGTTGTTGTAGTAAATCCAGCGAATCTCTCTCCGTGTCGAATGCGTGCCACGCATTCGTAAGTCCCTCTCATTCTCTTCCTTGTTTGATTTCAGGATGGATAAGGAGGAGTTCATGTGGATGTGCGCGCATCTCTTTCAAGAGTTGTCGACTGGCGCCGAGGAGTCAAGCTCCTCGGTCTCAATATCCGAAATCGATCGGGAGGTGGATCTGATCTTCCGCGCACGGGTGGGCGCAACTTTTCGCCGTCCTTACTCGCCTGGACCACCTCCGGTTCAGCTGCAAGAAGATAAGGAAGAAGAGGGCGCTGTCGCTCTTTAAGAGAGCGCGGCGCCACAAGCCTTCGACGAGGTCGAATAAGAGGTGGAAAAGCGTTTCCACTGTGCGTAAACTGAGTAGCTGGCATCGTGAGCACAGCACGGTACTCACGATAGGAAAAGTCCGAGCAACGGAAAGCGAGACTCGTCAAGAGAGTCTCGCGTTTGTACAGCATCTGTTTAACCTGATCAGCGGGGAAAATCCCGTGGAGATTTTCCCGCTGCAACGTGCAGGAAAGGTAGGAGTGTGCAGTACACCGGTACTGCACACAGTAAAAACAGCCCCGTTACAAAACATATATTTCATCGACGACACCCTTAATCGACTGCAAGATACACAATTTTTTTAATTCTCAAAAAGTCATCATAAATTTATAAAAAAAATTTGTTAATTCTAATATCTTTATGCTTGTCAATTTGACTCGGTTAAATAAAATAAGCTTTGCTACTATGTGCATAAGATTTGACAATAACATGACTTTGTTATAACAAAGTAAAATTGTTATAACAATTGCAAAATTATGCGTCAATTTCTTAACAATTGTTAACGTACGAACTAGAGCGACTAAGAGTGGACTGATTGATCAGCATAAGCCGATGGCTCTATCCTCTCTTTCCTACCTCAATATCTTTCCCCCTCTTATCTGCCTTGTGCGAGAATTCAGACTGAGATCTTAGTGGAAATGTGAGCAATAATAATAGATTGACAAAAGTGAGTTTTACATAGTCAAATAATAATGTAAAAAATTTTTGTCATAAATTAGAGCTTGGAAAGTTTGAAATTCTGACGCGAAGTGTATTTTTGTGAATTATAATTTACACATAATAATAATAATACTTTTGTATGAGTTTTAGTGGCATTTACAATAATTAAATTGTGTGCCGCGAAAGGATAAAATAATAACAAATTCTATTTGTCCACCTATATCGCACAGCCCTGAAGAAGGATGTAAATAAAGAAACGTCCGAAGGGTCGGCCAGTAAACATAAACGTGTAGTTTTATTAGTTCGAAAGGATCGTTTTCAACTTTGATTCTATTCAATATTGATCACAATGAGTATTAGTTAATAAAAATTTCAGCTTCTTTTTTTTTAATTTTTGGGAAATTTTACATTTTTTTTTGTTTGCGCAAGAGTTTTCAATTAAGCCTGATAGTTCTTTAGCCACGTGTAGCTGGTTCACATTTGCATACACGGTTCCAGTGCTAGTTACGGTCTTCCTTGACCTCGCTTTACCATTCGGATTAAACCATATTAAATTTTTATACAAGTATTTCTCTATTTTGATCCTACGTGAAATTAGGTATAGAAAGGTGTGACGTCACAAAGCCTTGCATGCAATGGTAAGGATGTTTACTTGGGAAAGTCACCATTTATTCCTGAGGCAAAATTGATGACTACCTAGTAGCTCAAGTAGCCAGCTAATTCACTCGGCATGGTCCACATTACATCTTCGGCTTGGGAGATGGATAAGTAACCGCTCAGCTTAAGAATCAAATTGAAGCGTAGAGCTACTTCTTGATTGCACCACATGGCTGACAACCATCGCCGTTTGTTTTTCGTAAGAGACAAACAGTACGGACGACGACCTGGGTATTTAACCTCAATGAGAAGTTTTCACTCTTCATTAAGCCTGTCACTCATCGATTTATACTTGAGTGCGCATTTATTGCGACCTTCATTCATCTCCGGAGAACCGGTTCGTTGGAAATCCTGCAGTTAAACGTAATCCCCCTTAATCACTTGATAGTTCTGTAATTTGCAGAGGGGAATCTAACGGACAAACCATTTTCTAACGGTTAAATCATTCATCAAAAGCTGTGAGTGTGTGTGAGTGGAGTTGAACATATAGCCCAAAAAGTATTTAGAGAGATATTTCTTTCTTTTTATTATTAAATTATACATGCGTACTGAAATTTGTCTGTAAAAATATACACTTTAAGTGTATTGTGATCACAAAACAAATGCCAACATTTTTTTAAAAATCGTCCAATTATGGTTCTACTCGGTGCTAGGTAGCGACGAAGTTTGGCGGTGTGCTTGTAAACTAAGGGCAAGTAGTTTTTAGACAAGTGCTCATGTCAATCGGCCGAGGCTTTGGTCCATTGCTTTGCCGACCGACCTAAAGTAGACCTCATACTACAAAAATATTATGATTTTACGCCCGTTTAATAAAAGAGCCAATTTTTTTATAATTATATTGCCTTGAATTATTCTTATATTTTTTTAGTATTGTTATACGGTATAGAGAAAGACTTTTACTAAAATTCAGGTCTGACTATTATGCAAATGACTTTCAAGCAACAAATCTATCGTACTATTTAATTTTTAAATACTTATCAACAATATTATGTAATAGCTAATTTTATTTCTTAATAACTGAAAACGTATTATTTATGATTTTAGCAACTGGATCTAGTTTCGCCATTTCAACTCTATTTCAATCCAATACTGATCACTAAACAATGTCAGGTACTGAATTATAATACAAATAAAAAGTAATGCTACGCTACTTTGCTGAATTTTGTAATTCTAATATTTTCTATTTTGTAGATATGGCGTTTAGTTACGACTTTTTTGTTTTTTGGGACCATTGGATTCAACTTCTTTTTTAATATAATATTCACCTACAGGTATTGTCGTATGCTAGAAGAAGGATCATTTCGAGGAAGAACAGCTGATTTTGTGATGATGTTTATATTTGGTGCCATTTGTATGATTGTATCCTTTTAATAATTCTGCAAATGTTAATTGTTTTAAAAAGCATTTTTAACAGACATATATCTTTTTAAACATTAGACGTTATTATACTACAATATAATTTAATTTAACGAGGTTATAATGTAGAGTTTGGTAATACTACTATTTCTTGTGGTTTCTCGATTCCCGTATTTACTCTACAAGTCATAGAGCGCATAATAAGATTGCACTAATGGCTATTGTACTATTGTAAAACTAAAGACACTAATCTTTCGCAAGCCGCAAGAATTTTTTATTCTCATATGTAAAGATAACATGCTAATGGAGCAAGCAAGGGGATGTCGAGAGCTAATAACTGTCAGTTAACCTCACTTCGGTTTTGTCGTTATAAGATTTTTCATAAGTTCTTTTTGCAAAAAGAGGAGAAGAGTACCTTCCAATTTCAATAAAGAATGATTACACAGACCCACAGACAAAAAAAAAGTACCCTGAACTTTAGTTTTCTATGGAGTTGATGTGCTCATTCCTTCTAACACTATATATAAATTGCACACATCTGTTGCTCAGTCTCTGTAAACGTACTGTTTGCTCGTCGGACGCGTCAAAACACACTACAGCGCAGTAGTCAAGATGAGTTAAGACTAGAGCTTCAACCAGTCTTCTGCGCAAAGCTTCGACGGTACATGCCCTTATAACCGACGGCGTCGGGAAAAGGCACGAGCGCTCCACCCCTGATGTCAATATCTGGTAATCCTGCTTTGACTAAATCATTAACATACTTTCTAGAACCAAATAAAATTTTCTTTGGTCTTGTCAGCACTGAGGCGCAGGGATAAGCGCTCAGCCCACGTCGACACCACTCGTGCCGCCTCAGACATGCGAGCTATGCCCTCCAGAAGTTTATCTGGAATTTACAGATAAATCTAGAGGTCATCGGCATATGTCTGTGCTTGACCGCCCCATGGTCAAAGAGGTCTTTAATGTCATTGATGTAGAGACTGAAGAGCAAAGGCCCGAGGACTGACCCCTGTGGTAAACCTATATTTGTCTCACCCCACGAGGAACAACCATCTTTAGATAGAACGCGCTTTGTACGGTCTCGTAAATGCGATTTAATCCTGAGGAGTGCGGACCTCGAGAACCCGAGATCGTGCAATTTGCTCAACAGTCTCGAAAAAGACATGGTGTCAGACGCCTTACTGAATTCGAAGAGCAACAGCGAGGTTATCATCCTTCTATCAATACTTAAACGTATGTCATCGATTAGTTTAAGCAGGGCTGTCTGAGTACTGTGATGCTGCCTAAACCCTGCCTGACAAGGATGAAAAATGCCGGCTTTGGAGAGATAGCTGGTAATTTGGGAGTGTGTAATCTTCTCGAGTATCTTGGAGAGAAAGCACAGTAGGACAATAGGACGAAAATCCGACGTTGATGACGGTGCTGCAATCTTTTTTAAGGCAACCAACTGCGCTCTTTTCCAAGCACTTGGAAAGACTCCCTGAGCAAAGGAGGAGTGGAATAAAGGAACTATATAATTTGCCAACACTGGCAGGGAGTTCACTATGAAACTCTGCGGTATGTCATCCGCACCCCTCTCCTGTGATGAAAAATGAGACATGGCGAGAACTACATCTGGAAATAAAACTGGTCGAAAAGAAAAACCATCTTCAGACGCCGACTGTATGATATCCATTACATTATCTATATTCTCATTAGGTGCGACTGACACACCCGCAAAGTGAGAGTTCAGCTCCTCCAAGGTGAAACCATACAGCTCCTTCTTGCTTTTGGGCAAGAGGCCGAGATTACGCATTTCCCTCCAAATATCTTTCCTATGATCAAGAGCATCAGAAAGTTGGTTACCGAGATAGGAGGTATGCTTTTGATCCATATGAATGTCAACCTCGTTGCATAAACAAAGAAATTCATCCAGGAACACTTCACTTCGGTCCTTTTATACCGTCTTTGGTTGCGAAGCCTAAGGAAACAAAAACCTGTAACTCGTTATTTAAGTTTAAATTTTCATATTCATTTTCGTCGATATTAGCTAACTTGTTCGATATCTTGGATCAACCATGTTCGATATCTTGCGCAAAAGTGAGTTGATTTGATCGTTTAGCACCGAATTTTTCTGAAGCAACATAAGCCGATCATTATGCAGGTCCTCCAGCTGAGAAGTCACAGAAAGAGAGAGAGAGAGAGAGAGAGAGAGTAGAGTAGAGTAATCTTTATTTAGGGCCTTGGGTATAACGCTATCTGGCCCATACAGACTATACTAAAGCAGTATAAATAATAACACAATAAAAATGTATAAAATAAACGCACGCGATTTACATATTCTAAAATAACAATTATATAAAATAGTAAAGGATTAAAACATAAATAAACAACAACAAGAAATAATAACAGAATAATCGCAGTATACACAGTATCAATTACAATGCTTATACACTCATACCTGCAATAACGTCAGACATTACGATCTTCCTAATCGCGTTCGAGTAGCGTATCATGGAGGGCAGTTTTGAAGCTATGCAGCAAGGGAGGTGAAAAAGTTTGGGGGGAGTGGGAAGCGCGTTAAAAATGTCTGACGAGAGAGAGAGAGAGAGAGAGAATAGAATAATAATTTATTTGGACCGGGGGGGCAATGTACATAAGCAGCACTGAGTGCATTTTGATAATTCTCATAAAATAACAACGAAAATAAATCTTTAGAAAAAAAAAACAAGACTGATAAAATATAATGTGATAAAAATAAAAAAAACAATGATAAAAGATAAAAATATAGATAGATTTGAAAATGAATATAAAAATAAAAATAAAAGTAAAAATCTCTCGTAAAGTACAGCATAGCGAATGCATAAAATGTAAAAGAAAATGAATTTAAAAAAGAAAAAGAAAAATTGATATTGATTTTAAGTTGAATGATTTTAAATAAGTTGTTTATGTAGTTTTTTCGCTATGGTCTGTAGGCTCCGATGACGATGATGGTCGAAAGGTCAGTAGTTGTAGAGTCTGTATCGTCAGTAGTAGTGGTCACGGTCATATATTCGGCCTCAGGCCCTCCAGCCGCACTCGGGTGTCCCAGTCCGCACTGTCCCTGAAAGCGTCAAAAAAAGACCAGATTTCAGGCTCGCCACATGATCCGGCGTGATGTTTAATGGGCTCAGCGAGTTGAGGTGATTTGACGTTATTATGCAGAATGAGCCTCAAAGTTCATACGCCAGAAGTTGACGGCAAGATACGCTGGGTTGCGATGGGCCAAGATGTTGAACGCCAGTGAGCCTATGAAGAACATTGAGCCAGCCGAGGCTAAAGCGCTGCGAAGTGACATGTCTCATCCGGGGGATATTGCCGCATACAAAGCGCACACACGCATTAAGAGCGCGATGACTCTTGAGATCGTGGTAGACAGCACACGCATAGTCAAAATGCGGGAAGATTAAACTCTCAACTAAGTTCTTCTTCATAGGAATAGGAAGGGCGTATTTATAGAATTTGAGGGTTGGGTATGAAGAGAACAGTAGACATGACGTAGAACTCGGTTCACGTGCGGTGTCCAGTTGAGTGTGGGAGTAATTATAACGCCAAGATTCTTTACGCGGGAGGCGTACGGGATAGAGGCAACGCTGGCGTAGTGCCTGTTTAGGTCCGAGCCTGTGAAGCTCGCGCCATTTAGTCTTGGCATCGGGTGCACGAGCGAGGCGCTGCGAGTAGTATAGATTCTTGGCAAAATCGAGCCTATTACAGATCTGCCTACGCAGTGCCTTAATCTGTCGAGGTCAGAGAGTGAGCCCGAGCGTCTGGCCACGCGATAGAGCCTGTCGCGCTCGCGCATGAGGAGCCGGATGTCGTGAGTTACCCACGGCTTGCGTGAGCTTGAGAGAGAAACAGGACGAAGATTGGCAACCTCGTCAAAAGAGGCCACGATGCAGTCTGTAAGAGTAGACGTGAGCGAGTTCGCAAGAGAGACTGAAAACTCATGAGAGGGCGCTTGATGCGGTAGCTTAGTAGATGTGTACTGGATCGGGTCAGCCAAGAAAAGTGAATCGAAGTGTGTGTGTAGGCTGCCGGCCAGGCGACCAGGAGTAAGCGTGTCCAGAGAACGCGTGAGGATGGTTTTGCAGACTTTTGGAGGTATCGAAAGTTTAAATGAAAAAAAAAATAAAGTTGTGGTCGGCAATGAAAGGACAGACAGATTTAGTATATGAAAGAAGAGAAGAGTGATTGTTTATAATAAAGAGATCAAGCCAGGTGTGCGAGGGGCGATCGCGATATACAGTGTGATGAGTGGGCTCCGGCGGCACCAAGAACCGTGAGAGAGCGTCTATGCTCTCGTGAAGGTGGGAAGAGGTTGGATTCGCGACAGCCATACTGATGTTGAAATCTCCCGTGATGATCACGTCCCTATAGGACGGTGCGAAGTTTGCTAGGGCATCGAAAAATTCGTCTAGATACGTGGCACCTATACACCACCGTGAAAATAAAAGCGGTGTGCTCTAGAGAGAGCTTTAATACGAGTTACTCCGGTGTGTTATCAAAGGTGTTCGATGAATGAGCCAGGATTTTAACCTTGAAAATATCTCTAATATAGGCGTCCACGCCCCGACCCTCGTTGCCGGTCCTGTCATGGCGGAAAAAATGATTGGCAATTGTACAATCGAGTCGACGCCTTGCTGGGTGAGAAAAGTCTCAGTCACAGCTAGGACTTCGACGGGGTGAGAAGTCATATGGGACTCGACCAGAGAAAAATGTGATTTTAGTCGATTCACATTTATGTGTGCGACCGAAAGTTGTGTAGAGTTTCTTGGCGGACCCTGCGACCTTCAAGCCGTGCGGGGGCCTGGCGCGAGAGACGCTAAGTCGGCGGCAGAGTAAATTGGGATGAGTGGG
>UELU01112534.1:0-13089 GCA_900490025.1 Megastigmus dorsalis
GGTTCCAAACAGAAAAAGCTGATGACCACGCTTCACGATAAACAGCTTTACGTTCTCCACTACAGAGCGCTTAAGCAAGCGCTGCAACATGGATTGATTCTCAAAGACGTTCATCGAGCTCTGCGTTTCAATCAAAGTCTGTGGCTGAAAAAATACATAGATTTGAACAGCGAGAGGCGGAAAAATGCCCAGATTGAGTTCGAAAAGATGCTGTTCAAGCTGCTCAACAATGCAGTCTATGGAAAGACGATGGAGAACGAGCGAAAACATGTCGACGTGAAGCTTGTGAGCAAGTGGAGCGGGCGTTATAGTGCCGAAGCGCTCATCGCCAAACCTAATTTTCACAGTTGCACAGTCTTCGATGAAAATCTTGTGGCTATACAACTTTTGCGGACAGAAATATGTATCAAGAAACCGATATACATTGGGTTGACTGTTTTGGATGTATCCGAGACTCTCGTGTATCGGTTTCACTACGACTACATGCTGAATCGTTTGGGAGATCAGTGCAAACTTCTGTACACCGACACTGATAGCTTGTTGTACGAGGTGACCAACGTCGCCATTTATGACTTGATGCGACGAGATCTCCAAGAGTTCGACACATCGGACTACCCCGAGACTAATCCGTTCAACATACCTTGAGTGAATAAGAAAATAGTTCGCCTGATAAAGGACGAACGCAATGGAGAGGTTATGTTGGAATTCATTGGATTACGAAGTAAAATGTACAGCATCCCAGAACAAAATCAGAAGATTATCAAGAAACTGAAGGGTGTGAAGACTTCTGTAGTAAAGGCCGCCATCACGTTCGATGACTACATGAAATGTTTGCACGAAAACGGATACTTGACTCGCGTGCAGAAAAATATCAGATGTCGCCGACATCAGCTGATCACAGAAGTTGAAACAAAGAGAGCTCTCAGTACCCGCGATGGTAAGCGCTGTCTAAAGGACGGCGAAACGGACACTCTTCCATGGGGACACGCGGGCATCATGCTCCAGGAGATGGAAGTCCACGGAATCGAGCCGCCACCGCTGCGCAATGTCGAGACAGGACCAATAACGGAGGAGGACTTGGTGAGCATCTTGGCACCATTGGTCACCACGGCAATAGAGCCGCCGAACTCCGCAATCGAGCCGCCGCGCAATGTCGGGAGACCCGAGGAGTCGTCATTGGTCACCGCTGCACTCGAGCCACCGAACTCTGGAGAGAGGGAAGCGGTGGGGGACTTCTTATATCAGCAGGCACTCGGGAGTCCAGAAGTCATTCCGTCTGTTGAAGAGCCATCGAGAGGAGTTGAAAGGTACATCGAGTTCGCCAACGCTGGATTCGAACCACCGAGTTTTGAAGAGTTCGTGACTGCGCCGCCGCCACCGCTGAGAAAAAGAGTATATCAGCAGGCATTCCAGAGTCCGGAGATCATTCAGCCTAACATCGCCGAATCAACAACGATTTCAGATGTCCCACCGACGAGAAAGGGATTTATACTCAAGAGAGCGCGAGGTTTAGCCAGACTAATTCAGACGAGAGATTGAGACCAGCGCATCTTAGATATTCAAGGTTGGTATTAAAACAAAAAGTTTATTTATAATAGTAATTTATAATAATAATAATTTATTTGTTACAGATGGGTATCACAGCGTTAAACCAGATTGCTAGTTGTGGATTTCTCCCCACGAAAAAATTATGTGAGCTCGAGATAGGAGAGAAATACATGGTCCCGAAACTCAGGAAAGTCAACACAAAATACGGAATGAAAACCGTAGCTGAATTGAATGAGCAGTTCAATGTGTTTATGCCTAAGAGGATATCGGAAGCTTTTGAGAAGACTGAAGAATTATTCAATAATATGTAAAGTGCGGCAAACAAATATGAATTATTTATGATATATAAAGGAGGTTACCTTGTTGAATTTTCGACCTCGTAAGTTGTACGTTAATTACTTGAAATAAATTATGTTTTAACTAAATTATTATATATTTTTTATTTAACGAACCTTACAAAACTTTTTACTTAATAATTAAATATCTGCTTTCTAAATATTTTACTTAATAATTACATATCTGCTTTATTGATCCAACTATTGTGAGTATTATCAAAACCTAACCATTTTACAAATACTTGATTTCCTCGTCTTTTGAGAACTTTTTCTACAAGATATGCATCCGGATACTTGGCCTTCAACAGTTCCTGATCGTAGAATCCACTGGAGATGGGCTGATCTCGATAGTCTTTGAGATTATAGGTCGTTGGATTTGTAGCTGCTGCACGAGTGATTGTGAATATTTCCGTCGACCAGTTGGGCGTATATCCTTTTTCGAATACTTGTTTTGCATTGCTCACTCGTACTTTGTCGTCTACTTTGAACTTTGGTCTCTTTGCTGATACTGCTTCACGAACGAATTTCTGCAAGACTTGGACTTCGTTGGCGGCAGTCACATCTTTGGGTTGGGTTTCATACCGATAGTTCGATGTTTTCGGTCGCTGTAAGCATCTATTAATTCTGGCAATATGTTTAACCACTTGTAATTACCGCGTAGACTAAACTTTTTCCACATTGCATTTTTTAGGGTGCGATTGAAACGTTCGCAAGTGGATGCTTTGAGATTGCTGTAGGTTGAGTAGAGATGTATCTTGTACTTTCGCATGAGTTTCTGAAAGTCGGTATTGTAGAATTCTTTGCCCCTGTCTGTGTGAAGATTCTTTGGTACTCGATGTTTGAGCAATACATATTTCATAGCTGCTGCTACATCCTTGCCGGTTTTAGTCTTTACAGGGACGGTCCACGCATACTTGGAGAAAACATCAACGATATTGAGCATGTATCTATGACCTTTATTCTCTCGGGCGGAAGGCTGCACCTCTACTAAGTCAGCTTGCGAAATCTCGTCCAAGCCGCGCATATCAAATTTTCGACGCGTATGTTTGCGTCTGGCAGGCTTGTGCAGCTCTTCCACCAATATCTGTCGTTGCATAGTCATGGTGCAAATAACTGTAATACAACTCTATGCAGCTGTATTTATAGCACCGAACTACCAGTTTCAACCTTTAATCCCGCTACTTCAATATCATCGATTTTAAATTTCTCATGCATTTCATCTCCAATACTTTACATATCCGCACTCATTTTTATTGACGTTTGATCAATCTCATTTTTATAAACTTCAAGGAGTGTGCTCAAAATATCGATATCACTCTCCAGACGAGCTGTAGTCTGATACGCAGAGCGCACTTCTTCCTGAACGATTTGTTGTAAATTAGTTAGATTGACTGCATCACTGGGCTGTTGAGCCACTGCAACATTGCATAATCGCTTATTCTCCACATCGTAGTGACCATCGTTGGTGAGCTTATGGCCGATACAGGGAGGACCGCGAGTACCCTCGCTCGGACCAAGTTTACGTCCAAACACGTCAACGCTCATTTTTCAAATGAATACCTTACTCATGAACCCTCAATATATGTAGCCTGCTTCGCGAAGCTCCTCGATTAGTTCGTTCGGATCATCCCAGTACACGTAATCCATTGCAGCAGTGGTTCTTTTAGCGATCTTATATCGAGGTAATGATCCTCCTTCTTTCTTCTTATATCGAGGTGGCGATCCACCTTCTTTCAAAAATTCTCCTGCAGTGGACTTTTTCACAATGTTAAACATTGGTCCAATAATCTTGTTGAATTTGTTGCTATTGTAAGCTCGAATAGTCTCATTCTTGTTGAATCTTTTCTTGTGAGCACTCGATACTTCTAGAATTTTACGATAATTTTCGAGATCGATAGAAGTCACTTCACTTTGATTGGGTTGTTTTGTAACGAGTAGCTCCATCAATCCATTCGTTTTGGGATATTTTACACCGCTTACCACGACCTTGTCACCTTCAAAGTAGATAGATGTAATACCAACAAGAAATGTACCCTTTTCTTTACGTACTCCGTAAACTTTATCTGCATACTGCTTCAGATCATGATTTAGAATTTTAATATATTTATCTAGCAACACATCGTCCTCCGCTCAATCTCTAGCCGCTGTTTCAAACGAAGTTTCGGGAGCCAGTATAGTATCGTTCTGTAGAGTGTTATTGAATGCCTCGTTATCAGTAAAATCAACAGAACTTTCATAATGTTTTTTTCTTTCTTTCTTGCTAGGAACGATGGGGCGATTTTTCTTTGTCTCGGTAACGATCTCCTGGAGAGGATCGATTATCGGCTTGAAAGTATCGCTTAAAATTTTGTCAGTAGTATCTCTTCCAAACTTTAATAATCTATACTTGCGTTTAATCGCATCGCGAGCTTTCACGAGTTGACTAAGTACATTCTTCTCTTGTTGTATGTCATTCATCATGTTAGCTCTTTGACGTTCAACGATAGACATCCTTTAAACTCATGCAGACACTATATTTATAGCAAAACTATCGAAGCCCTTTCGATAATGACCATCGTTGATGGGTCTATCCTTGTCGACCACTATAAATCCATACTTGTCGTCTCGCCAACATTTCGAACAGAAATCTCTAAACTGCGCAAAACTCATTGCGCAGTTGACGTGATCGTTGTACAAGTGTTTCAAATTCACATCATCTTGTCGAAATACTGCCAATAGATTTACGTTATCTCTAACTAGATGTTTGGGAATGCGAGCATAGGTCTGACATAGGTAGAAGCAATCTGCACCCTTGTTTCCGTCCATACAGAAGAAAGCTCTGACGTCGTTTTGCTTCTCGCAAGCGATGTCGTCGAATATCATGATTGAATTGGGGAGCGCTTGTTCGGGATCTATCACTTCATCGTGTTCTCCGAATGGAAAGTATTGCCATCTATAGAATCCAAGAGCTGCTGTAGGATTTTATACTTTGGTTGAATCAGAGATTTCGAATAAACCTATACGTTCTCGAATCACACACCATTGGGATGGGCAATGAGAGCGAGCAGGCTATTCGTCTTTCCGCAATTCGACGGACTGCAAAAGATTGCTCGTATACTGTCGGGTAGTAAGTCTCCATGTCGTTTAGCTCTTCGCTCTTGCTCGACAGTATCGTCAAAATTCGTTATTGGAAGCTTGACTTGTTGCTCCTTGAAATCCATGCTTTCGACACGATATATAATCCGCAACTGACCGCACAGCTATAAATAGGGCTCTTATATAGCTTCGAGCATCAGTCGTACTCTGTACAGCGATCAGTGATGATCAAACATCGAAGAGGACTTGGTTTGCTCAATAAAATAATCAACAAATTTCCATTCGAATTTCACATACCTGGATATCAATACTGCGGACCATGAACCAAATTAACCAAACGTTTAGCTCGTGGAGACCCTGGAATAAATCCTCTGGACGCAGCCTGCAAGGAGCACGATATCGCTTACTCACAAAATCGTGAGAACGTCGAGGTGAGGATCACCGCTGACAGAGTTCTAGCCGACAAAGCTCGGCAACGCGCAATCGCTGAGGACGCTAATTTCGGTGAAAAGACAGCAGCTTACGCTATTAATAAAGTCATGAAATTTAAGTCAAAGCTAGGTATGGGTATGAGAAAGAAGACGTCGAAGAGGAGGAAGAAGACGTCGAAGAAAACAAAATTGCATAAAATAATTAAAGCCCCCACTTTCAAATCAATGCCTAGTAAATGTGCTCTAAAAGTTATCCGCTCGGCGTTAAAAAAAAGCCCGCCATGTAGTCAAACAAGCAGGTGGTAAAGAAAACATTAATATTCCACGCATTCTGCCAGTTTCGTCCAAAGTAGGCGGAGCTTTACCTTTTCTCATACCGCTATTCGCAGGTCTAACTGCAGCGGGTGCACTGGCTGGTGATGGCGCTGGTATAGCAAAAGCCGTTGACGACGCCAAAATAGCTAAAGAGCGCTTGGAAGAGAATAAAAGACACAATAAAACTATGGAGGCTATCGCTCTTGGTAAGGGTCTTTACCTCAAACCACATAAGAAAGGATTTGGTCTTCACCTCAAGCCTTACAGTGGAAAAGGATTAGCTCGAAGAGCACTTACAGACGCTGACTTCATAAAATATGCGAAAAGTCTAAAAATTCCAAACTTCAGAGGGGTGTTTATGCGAAATGAGTTACCAGCTTTCGGACCTCTCTATCGTGAATCGGGCATCGTGAATTTGGATGATGCGAGCGGCCCTGGCACGCATTGGGTGGCTTATCGTAAACGTGGCAACAATGTCGTTTACTTCGATACTTTTGGAGATCTTCAGCCACCTTTAGATTTGATGACGAATCTCGGAGTTGACGAAGTCAAATACAATCACGAGAGATATCAAAGCTTTGATACTTACATTTGCGGTCATCTATGCCTCAAGTTTTTGTCCGGCAAGCTATATAAAGACATCACACTGTAACTTTCATTCATTATGATTCGAACAGTCATGAAAGAATCATTAACTCTAACTCTAACGGGTAATTCAGCTATTTTGGAAGCACAATACTTTCCACCGATCGAACTCTCATCGAATAAGAACTACGCTCTCGGTTTAGTAGAACTTTTATCTTTCAATTCAGTACCTAATATAGATACTAGTAACAACAAGTTATACGTGAGTGAGGAGGTTATTAGTTTACCAACAGGTAGCTACGAGATTGATGATATCGGTAAATATCTTTATAAGAGATTGTTAAATAAGAATATAGCTTTTTCTTTAAGGCCCAATAATAATACACTTCGCAGTGTAATCAAGTGTAGTCATCAAATTGATTTTACTCCTAAAGATTCTATTGCTCGAGTACTGGGATTTACTCCTCGCATTCTACAAGCAAACATCGCTCACGACTCAGACCTTCCCGTTGCGATTCTAAAAGTCAACGCGTTGAGAGTCGAGTGTAACATCCCTACGGGATCCTATATAAACGGACGCAGAGTGCACACGATTCACGAATTCTTTCCCGCAGTACCACCAGGATACAAAATGATCGAAGTTCCCTCGCACGTCATTTACTTACCAATCACCGTAAATTGCATCGATCACATACAAATACGTCTAGTTGATCAAGACGACAATTTGATTCATTTTCGTGGAGAAATTAGCACAATCAGATTACATATAAAATCAGTATAATGGGAATCGTTTACAACGCAGGGTATATAAATAGATCTATATGGAGTCCAAGCATCAGTCGTCATCGACGAGTCAAAGCGATAACACGGCAAAACGTTCAGTTCCTCAAGAGCCTAGGCTTAAAAATCGTCCCTGGTGGAAAATTACGTGTTTAATCTTTTGCTGTCTAGAACGAAATGGAAGAAACTCTAAACATACAGTCAAGTGTAACATTCGACGAGTCAGTGGCTCACTAGGAAGTTCAAGCTCATCAACCGTATACTTCGTCAAACTTCAACAACAGCGACGAAATTCGCATATCCATTCAACATCAAGACTTGAACCTTTTACCTTCGCGCAGTTCTATACACGTAGTAGGAAGGCTAACAAAAGCAGATGGAATAGCGGTGCGGAATACAAAATTAGTTAACAATGGCGTCTGTCATCTTTTCGAGGAAATCCGCTACGAGATTAACGCGATAGAAATCGATAGATGCAAGAACGTTGGTTTGACTAGCGTCATGAACGGTTGAGCATCGCTCAATCGGAACCAGAGTATGGAGAACGCAGGTTGGATAGATGGGAAACGCAGCAAATAACCAACGATGCGGGCTATTTCGACATTTTCATACCTCTCGGTATGATTCTCGGTTTCGCCGAAGACTATCGTAGGATCCTCGTTAACGTCAAGCACGAGTTGATTCGCACGAGATCGAGACACGATATCAATGCAGTGGTGCAAACTCTAGTTGAGAATGCGTTTGAAGAATTCAAGATCGATCTTTTGAGAATCGAGAGGCTCATGCCCTACTTACAGCTCTTAAACTACTACAGGATTCGACAGCTTCATCGCATCGAAAAACCAATTACGATGTGTTTTCGATCCTGGGACTTGTACGAATATCCCGTACTACCAACTGCTACGCGACATGTGTGGACTGTAAAGACTTCTAATCAGCTGGAAAAGCCTCGATTCGTCATACTAGGCTTTCAAACAAATCGAAAGAGAGAAAGAGCAGTCAATGCTAGTCAGTTCGATCATTGCAACATAAGTAACTTAAAACTATTTCTCAATTCGCAATATTATCCGTATGGAAATATGAATTTGGACGTCGCGAAGAATCAGTATGCAATTCTGTACGACATGTATGCCAACTTCCAACACGCATACTACGGAAAAGATTCTGAGCCGATACTCACAAAAACCGATTACATCAACCGTGTTCCGATAATCATCATCGACTGCTCGAAACAAAACGATTCACTGAAAAACGCCCCCGTAGACATGCGTCTCGAATTCGATGCTAAACAGAAATTCCCCGCTGGCACCACCGCTTACTACTTAATTATACACGATCAAATTATCGAGTACAGCGCCGTAAGTGGCGATGTCAGGAAGCTTATCTAGAGTGGGGGAAAGCTGATATAAGAAAGAGAGAGCGTAAAAGCAGAGCACATTCTTGCTCGAGATGGAGTACGCGTTGGACGTGCAAGGCTTCAAGAAGCCGGGTAAAGACTTCGTCTTGAAAGAAATGGCCATAATTCCGATCAACGATAATACCGATCCCATAGTGCTCCTCTTCAAGTCGCCATTTCCCTGGATGCGACTAACCCAGAAGTACAAACGTCAAAATCTGTGGCTGGAACTTTGCTATCACGGCTTAGCCTGGGAGCCGGGTCAACACAAATATACCGGAATTGGAAATATACTTCGAGAAACTCTACAGGATGCTACTATTAAAGTTTCCGATCTCATGGTATTCGGCTATCCTGAGTTCGGCCATCCGAAATCAGTGACTATGTGCACAAACCACGACGTAGCGTACAAAACTACCTGTGCACTTCAAAACGTTAAGCTAATGAAACTTTTCTACTCTCTCTGTTCTGAAATGGAATGGGAAGACATCGAGTCCGACAGCCTCATCACCATTGGACAGAGCATTACCCGAGAAGAAAGATTGTAGCATGAGCTTGGCCGATCCTGACAGCGGTTTTATAATCGGCCCTTTTAAGGGCCACAAAATATTTAAACGTTTGAATACTATTATTCAAAATATTTATGTTAATCTGCTCTTTTAAGAGCAAAAAAAAAAGTTGCATGTGCACACAGGTTTTCGCGCAAGGCTCATGAGCCAGAATCCCCACTAAGCCAGAATCCCCACTGAGCCAGAATCCCCACTAAGCCAGAATCCTCCCTGAGCCAGAACCCGCTTTGCTTATCTACTATCATTCAGGATAATGCAGCATAGTAGAAATTTCTAACTTTTACTTACTGTTTCACATAGTTTTAAATAAACAAAGATTTGAGGTGGGATAACAATAAATAAAAGAATTGGTTTAAGAAAAGATATCGAAAAATATCGATTTTTCGACAGAAAAATTCGAAAATTCTGGTATAAAATCATTCAGGATAATGCTGCATAGTAGAAATTCATAACTTGTACTTATTGTTTCACGTACTTTGAAATAAAGAAAGATTTGAGGTGACACGACAATAAAAAAAAGAATTGTTTAAAAAAATGTATCGATAAATCCCGATTCTTCAAGTGAAATGCTCGAAAAATATGGTATAAAATCATTCGGGATAATGCCGCATACTAGATATTTATATCTTGTACTGATTGTTTCATATACTGTTAAATAAAGAATGATTTAAGGTGGCATAAAAATAAACAAAATAATTGGTTTAAGAACAAATATCGAAAAATATCGATTTTTCGACAGAAAAGTTCGAAATATCTTGTATAAAATCATCCAGGATGATGCGGCGCACTTGAAATTTATAACCTATACTTTTTATTTCACACACTTTAAAATTAAGAAAGATTTGAGGTAAAATAACAATATATTAATGAATTGTTTCAAAAAAAGCTATCGATAAATCCCGATTCTTCAAGTGAAATGATCGAAAATCTTATATTATATTAAAGTGAATCAAATTTTTGTGTTACGGTTCTCCGGTCTCCGGATCACCGATTAAGATGTAACTAATTTTTTACTAATGAGAACTACGTAACAATAACAATAACAAATTTCCATTTTTTATGGTGATTTCGTTCTTAAGGTGTTTTTATTTTTTATGGTTCTTTTGTTTTTTATGGTGTTTTTATTTTTTATGTTTTCGTTTTTATGGTGTTTTCATTTTTTTGGTGTTTTCGTTTTTATATTATTTCCATTGTTTTAAGTGATTTCGTTCTTCTGTTTTTTTTTTATTTTTATGGTGTTTTGGTTTTTTATGGTGTTTTCATTGGTTATGGTGTTTCCGTTTGTTATGGCGTTTTCATTTTTTATGGTTTTTTCATTTTTTATGGTGTTTTATATTCAATAGTGTTTTTGTTTATTTTATGTTTTCATTTTTTATGGTATTTCCATTGTTTATGGTGATTTAGTATTTTTGATGATTTTATAGTTTTTGGTGTTTTAATTCTTTATGGTGTATTCGTTTTTTATAGTGTTTTCGATTTTTATGGTGTTTTCATTTTTTATGGTGTTTTCGATTTTATGGTGTTTTCGTTTTTATAGCGTTTTGATTTTTTATGGTGTTCTTATTTTTTTTGGTGTTTTCGTTTTTATATTATTTCCATTGTTTTAAGTGATTTCGTTCTTTTGGTTTTTTTTATTTTTTATGGTGTTTTGGTTTTTTATGGTGTTTTCATTGGTTATGGTGTTTTCGTTTGTTATGGCGTTTTCATTTTTTGTGGTTTTTTCATTTTTTATGGTGTTTTATATTTAATAGTGTTTTTGTTTATTTTATGTTTTCATTTTTTATGGTAATTTCATTGTTTATGGTGTTTTCGTTTTTTATGGTGTTTTCTTTGTTTATGGTGTTTTCTTTTTTAATGTGTTTTCAATGTTTATGGTGCTTTCATTTTTTTGGTGTTTTCATTTTTTATGGCGTATTCATTTTTTATGGTTTTTGTTTTTTATGGTGCTTTTTTTTAAGGTGCTTCATTGTTTATGGTGTTTTAGTTGTTTATGGTGTTTTCTTTTTATAGCGTTTTTATAATATATTTTATGGTGTTTGGATTTTTTGGTGTTTTCATTTTTTATGGTATTTTCATTGTTTATGGTGTTTTTGTTTTTTATGGTGTTGTCGTTTTTGTATATTATGGGGTTTTTATTTTTTTTTTTTTTTTAATGGGTTTTTAATTGTTTATGGGGTTTTTATTTTTTTGTTTTTTTTTATGGGTTTTTAATTTTTTATGGTGTTTTTATTTTTTTATGTTTTCATTTTTCATGGTATTTCCATTGTTTATGGTGATTTCGTTTTTATGGTGTTTTTATTTTTATGGTAATTTCATTGTTTATGGTGTTTTCGATTTTTATGGCCTTTTCATTTTTTATGGTTCTTTCATTTTTTATGGTGTTTTCGTTTTTTATATTGTTTTGGTTTTTTGTGGCATTTTCATTGTTCATGGTGTTTTCGTTTTGGATGTCGTTTTCGTTTTTTATGGCGTTTTAATTTTTTATGACGTTTTCATTTTTTATGGTGTTTTAATTTTTATGGTGTTTTTATTGTATATGTTGTCTTCATTTTTTATGGTGATTTAATTTTTATGGTGTTTTCATGGTTTAAACACCTTTATTTGATTCTTCTCTATATGAAGCGTTTCGTCCTAGAACTGTTATTTGCACTTTTCAGTAAGACTTTTACAAATAAGATTTAGAACAGAACAGCTATCTAAGACGCTTCCGTAATTTTTTTTTGTTTCGGCGCATGCTTTAACATGCTGCTGCCGTTTAGTATTTTTTTTTTGGTTTTCGGCGCATGCATTTAATAAAATGCTACTGCCGTTTTATAATATTTTATATTGGTTTTCAGCGCATGAATTAACATGCCGCTACCGTTTAGTATTTTTTTCTTGGTTTTCGGCGCATGCATTTTATAAAATGCTACTGCCGTTTTATAATATTTTATATTGGTTTTCAGCGCATGCATTATCATGCTGCTGCCGTTTCGTAATTTTATTTTGGTTTTTGGCGCATGCATTATCATGCTGTTGCCGTTTTGTAATTTTTTCTTGGTTTTCCGGTGCATGCATTTATTAAAATCTTACTGCCGTTCCATAATATTTTATTATCGTTTTCAGCGCATGCTGTAACATGCCGCTGCCATTTCGTAATTTTTTTTTGTTTTTCGGCGCATGCTTTAACATGCTGCTGCCGTTTCGTAATTTTTTTTGGTTTTCGGTGCATGCATTTAATAAAATGCTACTGCCGTTTTATAATATTTTATATTGGTTTTCAGCGCATGCATTATCATGCTGCTGCCGTTTTGTATTTTTTTTGGTTTTCAGTGCATGCATTATCATGCTGCTGCCGTTTCGTAATTTTTTTTTGGTTTTTGGCGCTTGCTTTAACATGCTGTTGCCGTTTTGTAATTTTTTCTTGGTTTTCCGGTGCATGCATTTATTAAAATCTTACTGCCGTTCTATAATATTTTAATATTGTTTTCAGCGCATGCATTAACATGCCGCAGCCGTTTAGTATTTTTTTTTTTGGTTTTCGGTACATGCATTTAATAAAATGCTACTGCCGTTTTATATTGGTTTTCGGCGCATGCATTATTATGCTGCTGCCTTTATGTAATTTTTTTTGGATTTCAGCACATGCATTATCATGCTGCTGCCGTTTCGTAATTTTATTTTGGTTTTCGGCGCATGCATTATCCTGCTGCTGCCGTTGTGTAATTTTTTTTTTGTTTTTCGGCGCATGCTTTAACATGCTGATGCCGTTTTGTAATTTTTTTTTGTTTTCAGCGCATGCATTAGCAGGCCGCTGCCGTTTAGTATTTTTTTTTGTATCCGGCGCATGCATTTGATAAAATGCTACTGCCGTTTTATAATATTTTATATTGGTTTTCGGCGCATGCATTAGTATGCTGCTGCCGTTTCGTAATTTTATTCTGGTTTTCGGCGCATGCATTATCATGACGCTGCCGTTTAGTATTTTTTTTTTGGTTTTCGACGCATGCTTTAACATGCTGCTGCCGTTTCGTAATTTTTTTTTATTTTCAGCGCATGCATTAACAGGCCGCTGC
>UELU01112592.1:1729-14165 GCA_900490025.1 Megastigmus dorsalis
GGGGGGGGGGGGGGGGGGGAATTTATAATAGAGAAAACGCTATATTTCACATGAGGTATCGAGAGAATAAAAAAAAGTGTAAAATGAATGGAAACCAAATTAAAGTTAGAATTGAAAACGAGGAGAATCTTTCTCGGAAAATTCACGCTCACTGCACCGGTACATAGCTATCGTTACTATCGTCGCGTAAAATTAAGAGAAGGGAGTTCGATGTAAATTTAAATTATATCCGATGCATTTGACTCGACATATTGCCATGTCGAATGTATATACGACTATATATATATCACTCGCACGAGATTAATACGTTTCTTCATTTACATTCTCCATCAGCGCTATCTGTAGCTACACAAAGTACTTTTTAATTTAATAAAGTATAGCGAAGCTCTCGGCTAATATTATTAGCCTTTTTTATTTCGTTTAATTTAGTACAGTTGAAAAATGTAAACTAGAGCAGACATACAATTTAGCGTGTCTCCCGCGAATGACGAGTGGACAGAAATATTCGTTAATATCGTACGATTAATTAATTAGCATTCTAAGTAAGCGAGCTGGGTACGATAAGTTTTTGCAGCAGCGCCAGTATATTTTACGAAATTGGCACGTCGTGTATTCCAGCCAGTCTTGGCATTTCGAATCTCTATATTTTTGTAAAAAAAGACAGAGAGAGAGAGAGAGAGAAGAATGTGTCCAACATGAATCAGTCCCTCCTCCCCTCTCTCTCAACATTAGCTAATAAAATTTTACCCTGCACCAAATTTTCAATGAATAATTAATGCAGACAACGATCGCTTACAGTCCCTGATTGCACATATCGTTTATCACGGGCAGCGACACTCGTAAAGAAGCATAATTCGTCTCGTAAAAAGTACGAGATTTCTCCCGAAACTGCCCCTTCTGGAAACAGTACACACGCACACACACACACACACACATACACACAGACACACGCACGCACGAACTTGAAGCGAGCAGAGGCGAATCAGAGTAAAGCTACAATTAAAGAGGGCTATTCGGTCTAGTCCCGTGAGAATCGAAGCGGAAGCCCGTTAACCCAGCGCTATAGGCGCGAAAAGGCTAATGCCATTCCACGTGACTAGCCTTATAAGGTGTACGTATAGCTGCACCTTCCATTCTAGCGGCTCTACATTGCCTGTGTGTGTGCGTGTGCGAGTGTGCGTGCGCACGGCCGGCGACAGCTTGCTCTTTGCCTCCTCTCCGATGACCCGCTCGGCCTGCGCTCTCGTCCCCGCACTTGTATTTACACAGCACACGTACACACAGCACACACGGAGGTGCAGCAGAGCTACGACACAAGCGAACCTCGTGTCCATGCGCGCACGCGACGTTGACCCTTCTTTCAAACGCACACGCGCACACACGCGCACACCCGCAATCATCCCCTCTGATAAGGGTAGCGTGTACACAAGTGGATGTATAGCGGGTTCACGCGAAAGTGCAGCCGGGCGCTACACGAATTGTATGCTCTGCTGCGAGGCATGTATAGCCTTTAGCGGAACAGCTCTTAAACTACCACCGCCCGAGGCTTGTGTGCGCGATGCTTGTCTTATTCATCAAGCGAATCAAGAGCTCCTGCTCCGCACCTCGCTGGTGGGCTCTGCCCTTTTCCTCTGCACCGCCGCGAGAGTGGAGCCGACGGTCCTCTTCTCTTGGCAAACAACCGCCGAGTCAATCGGGTGCCGACAGACGCCGCCGTGGACTGCTCTGATTATGATTTTCACTTTGTCCTCCTTTGGTTTCGCCCTTCTCGACGAGTAGTTGTTCTGCCGCAAAGAATCTGTCGTTTGGCAGACCAATGTTTTACCATACGTGTATGTAACTCATGATCTATATAGTGTCCGTGTTGGTTTACCGTTATTTCACGCGCTGTTTAGTTACAATTCAAGTTTGCATTATTGTTTTCACTTTCTGTCACAGTTGTGGACCCAGCGAGCCACATTTGATATGATTGCGTTATTTCATCTCATGGTATGCTATTTATGGTCCAATTTCTTACGTTATTTACAGTATAAATGTAGTTGTATAAACCTATGTTTCCTAATAGCAGAGATCAAAACCTCTCCTCAGATTTGACTAAACCAGGGATTTTTTATACCCAATTAAGTATAGGAAAAAAACAAAGTAGTTCACTCTACGTTCATTTTTTTCAAGTTATCAGTTATAGTTTTTTTTTTTTTTTTCATTTTTCATTGTATTAATATTTTAAACACCAGCCCTCAAACAGTTTTGTTCAAAAAAAATAAAATTGCCATGGATTTAAATCATTTCTTTTTCATTATTTTTCAAAAAACATAAGTATTCGAGAACTTTAATCAAATTCATGATCCGGAGATTTCATTCGTTCAACCGGAGAAGGAACATTTGCTACAGTCTTAGTTGAACGAACTATTACGTTTTTGTATCTTTTGATAGTTAATAATAAGACAAAATAATTTAAATTATTAATACAATTTTCAAATGGTACTTATTTCACGATTATAAATAATAATTACTATAGAAATAGTTGATATTTCTTATGATTATATAATTAGAAAATGAGTAGTAATCTTGTAAGCCTTGAAATAAATTTTTAAAGATTGCGCATGAACTAATTTGCGTAACACGTAAATTATTTCCAACGAAGTATTACAGTTAAAATATTTAATTATCTCAAAAGCCGCGTGTCATATGTATATGTGTAAGCTAATGAAAATGAACCATTCGCGAATTATTTTAAAAGACAATGCTCACGGGAATAAATACTGCCTATTGTAAAACTTGGCTTTAACTACATACAGCTTATACAATTATACGTATAAAGCTCACAAGCACGTAAGTTTGAAAAAATGTTTGACCTTCTTACTTAAACTAAACAGCCAATGTACTTGTTTTTAAAGACAAGATTTTTCTGCTAAAAATGTATATTTTCTAAACTTTATAACGAGTTTTGCGATGTATAAGCTTCAACAATCTTTTTCTCAAGATTTTTTTCTTTTTAAAGAAAGAAATACTTATTACTACTGTTGATCAACTGTTTCTCAAAGCTAAAAAGAACATATTTTTTAATTAAGAGCTTGAGAAACATGTTTCAATTACGCTTTCAAGACTTTCAGAGTAAATTCTTAGAAAAATCTAAATGGAAACTCTAAAGATAAAATAGTTGCTTTGATGGTGCTAAAGAAATTAAAGAAATTTTTGATCTCTTTATAATGAAGCAAAAAAGTATAATTAAAAAGTCATTCGATTACTTTACGCTACAAATCGCTGTTTATTTTGATCGGCATTATAAAAGAACTGTTTCATTACGCTTTTTGTAGGTATATGAAAATCAATAGATACCCAAACTACTTAATTTTATTTGACCGGAAGTTTGAATCAAGAAACGACGTAATATATATATATATATATTAACAACTAGAAATACCAAGAACTAGTGTACGACTTTCAACACAGTTATAAATTCTTAATACCAAATCTTTACCTAAGAAAGAACTGAAAAAGTTCGTTTCTATTAAAAAACTTGAAAAGTACAAAGCTCGTATAATACTACTTTAAAGGAGCGTTTAAAGCACTAAAAGTATATTACTGCTATATAGTACCGTCAGAGAAAAGTCTCATTGAGTGTTTCATGACCTTCGATTTTATACAGTGAGAAACATTTCAATAGAACGTATAGGAAAAGACTATAAAAATTTTATTGTTTACCGAAAGCAATGAAAATTCTCCAAAATATTAAATATTATTATTTCTGAATTATTCAAGAAAAGAAAAATTCAATACCTTAAGAATTTAGTTTTGCAGTTTTACATATACTATAATTTTAAATTATTTAATTAAAGTTATACTTCATTTCACGAAATAACGTCAGATGCATTCTGTTGAATACATGCATTTGTATCCTTTCAATGCAACTTTATGCAATAAATTTATATGTGTGTACATAGACTATATCTCGAAATATATATCTAGAAGAAGAAAAAACAATGAAAGTTAAGTAGTAGTGGACGAAAAATAAAAATATTAATAAAAAAAGTAATCGATCGATCACTGCGAGTCAAATGATTTTTTTTCATTACTTTCTCTTATTTAGAACAATTTCGAGCAATAGTCTTATTTCTTTAAAAATATAAATGTAAAAACCGCTGTCGCTAAAGTCAACGGAAGCAAAAAGTAATTCATAAATATCTTATCCGTATTAATAGTTTTATTATCATCATTGCAGTACACTTATTCTTTGTATGCCTTTTAATCAAAATTCAGATTATTTAAGAACTTCTTTTGACACCCGACAAATCGATTAGTTTTTGTCTAATTACCAGTGTCGTATAATGGCACGTGAATCGATCAAAGGTACGCAACTAATTCTGTACAAACTCTCTAATTAATTGATATTTTAATAAATGTAGTAACTATAATTTAACTGGTTTGAGGATACAATAATAATACTCATACAACCCGATTATCGCTCTCTGAATGAATGAACAGACCGCTGATTATTCTAATTCCATAATATACTCCGACAAAATTATCGCGCTTCTTAAAATATCCTTCTTATTATACCTTACATTCAACATATATAACGATACGGTGTGTTAAGTAACTGTATCACAAAGAACACGAGTCTAAAGCTTTATCTTTCGTGAAAGCCCCTCTCTGAATTAGATAAACCGCGTTAAAACATTCAATTAGCAAACACTGCGGAGGGGCAGAGCGGCGCTACCGAAAAAAAACAGTTTCCAGCCGCTTCCGGCAAGTCTTTCCACTCTGAGAAATTAATCCTCCCTGTCAACACGCCTTATAATCTCATCCTTATCTCTCGGCTCATTTTTATCTCTCGCTTTCTCCTCCTGTATAATATACATAAAGTAAAATGCGCAGAGTGTATATCCAAAGCGCCATTTTCGAGGCGCACGCTGAATGAGGAGAAAAAAATCTTCTACGAGAGAAGAATCAGAAGAAAAAAAACTCGATATATGCCGAAGTGGAAAGTGTCGTCGCGTCGGCGCCGTGCGTGTGGCCCCCTTTTTTCCCTGTTACTCCTGTGGAGATTCGATCGTAATATTTTATGATGTCGCTCGCATGTGTTTCGATACACTCTCTCTCTCTCTCCCTTCCTCATTTCTACTCCTATCTCTTGGATTCTCTATTCTTTGCGCATCTTCTTATCTTATCTCTCGCTTTATACCGCATCATCTCGCTGCTTTTTTCCCTTTCGCTACAAGGTGTTTCTGCTACTTCGCTGGACAAACAGTCTCGTCTATGAGAGTTCGTCTGTTTCTACTTAAACTTTAGCTTGATGCACTCGTCACTTAGCCTAAATTTTGAGATAAAAAGTATAGCCCCTACATACACTTGAAAATCTAATTCTGGCTGATATGACCGATTTCATCGTATGAGGTCTCAAAATTTTCTTTGACTTGAGCACTGGAAATTAAGCCCTTATAGAAAATGGGCAGCTCAAAGAAATAAGAGCTATAGCACTTCAAAGCAAGTCATTTTTATCACGTGTAAATTCCCATTTGACATATAAATTGATAAAAATGACTTGTTTTGAAGTGCTATAGCTCTTATTTCTTTGAGCTGCCCATTTTCTATAAGGGCTTAATTTCCAGTGCTCAAGTCAAAGAAAATTTTGAGACCTCATACGATGAAATCGGTCATGTCAGGGAGGATTAGATTTTATCAGAAAATTTAGAAATAAAAAAATCACAAAGATTTGGAAAATCAAAAAAATTCCATTTTTGGTATATCTTTGAGACTTTATAGTAATTCGACTCTTCCATACAGGTCTCTCAAAATATAGAAACATGTTTTGGACATAAAATGCAACATTTTCCCAAAGTTTCAGCGATTTTAAAATTTTTAATAATTCTTGAATATAAATCATATATTCATATTTTTTTAGCTAAAATAATTCTTTTTCTTATATGATACTATAATACATGAGGGAAATTTTATTACGTCAATCATTCTCTAGAAAATGGAAATCTTATTGCTCCCCTTAATCAATTATAGAGTTAACTTCATTTTTCTAAGTGAAAAAAATCTGCCTACTTTTACGATCTTAAAAGGTCATAAGAAAATCTATAAATCAAATTTGATTCTTATCATAATCCCTCTAAAATCAGTACCTACTTTTATTAGATCTACAGTAATAAATATTTCAACATCTATAAATAATACGCTTGATATGCAGTACTAATCTTTTTACATATAGCCCCGTTACAGTCAGAGTTAAATATAATTATTCTACAAAAATGTAGGCGTTACTTCATCGCTTAAATAGCGATAGAAATAGACTGTCCATTATCGAGTCAGTGCGTGCACACAAGTGTCTGTGTGTTACATATATATAGGGCTATACGGAATGATGAGCGCGTCTGTATATTTGGGCATAAATTGTTTAAGATGAACGATGAGCGCACGCAAAAGCGATGAAAGTAATAATCTAACAAAGGCATTCCTTATAATACACAACAACTCAATGAAATTCCCATTGCCGAAGTTCAAAAGACCACAAAACCGCTCTTTAATAAACTATATAAGCCATTACTTCGAACTAAAGCTTTCTAAAGTATAAACCTGTTTCTAGTATTTTCTGTTTCAACAGATTAAAAAATAACTCTCTCACAATCACACGCACCTACACTTTTTTATCCTCTCTACAAGTCTGCAACACTTGCGCTGCGCGTATACGCTCTCCATGAATCAGCTACATTCAGAAAAAAACTGTGACAGTCAAATGAATTAAAATTATAACGTACCGAGATGTCAAATATCGCGATTTAATTGAAATCTCCTTGGTAATCAAAGTGTCAGAGTATAATCGGCCCTTCTCTCCCGCTATTCGCAGCCCGACTCCGCCATATGTGTATATATATATATATGTATATATAGCTTGCATTTCGAGGCTTAGACCGTGGCGGCTCTCTCTCTCTCTCTCTGGGAGAATCGATCCAGCGAGTCGAAAGGGACGAAGCGCACGAGATGCGGGTCGCCTGGTGCAGTACGCGAGCACAGCCGAATGCAGGTGAATCTCTGTCTGCTTGTGTATGCGCCTGTGTGTATGTAGGTGTGAGTGCGTGGAAGGGCTCGTGGAAAGTTGGACGCGCAGCCAAGAGAGAAGAAAGAATAAAAGCTGCTGCAGATAGAATCAGACGAGGAGTGGAAAGAACGGACTGGTATTAATCCTAAGGAAAACTGATAGAATTTTGTCTCTTTGTAGAGAAAAACGCCCTTATTAGATATTTTCTGATACGCTTTTCCTTTCAAAATCTACCTCTCTATATATATAATGCTTGTGCTACATTATTATTGACCTCGTGCTTGGCGTATCGTTGTTTATTATTATACGCATTTTATCGCCTGATTTTGCGTACGTCTCATATAATTGCCAAATAAACATTTCCATTCAAATGATTCATCGCTGAAGATTCGAAATAGAATCGAAGCTTTTACGATTATTTGATTGAGTAGTCGCAGTCTTTGGCTTCCCATGATATATATTTTATCGTGAGCCTATATATGTATGATTCAAATGGCGGTTCACTTTTTCAGCTTGAATTTGATAAAAAATGATCAAACTACAATATTCATACGAAATGTCGGGTAGTCGAATAAAGCATTGTATTTCATTGATAAACAATAAAAGAAATTCAATGTAGTAATATCATGAATTCTCAATAACTGTTCTTTTTAACTTTGATACTAATTAAGTATCTCGAGTGGAATTCAAGCACGCATAAGTAATAATTTAAAAGATAAAAATTAATTAAATTTTTGTTGGATTTTATTAACTCCAATTCATTCTCTTTTATGTTTTCGTAAGCAAATAAGTGCATGAAAATAGAGTTAAGTTGTACCTTTCCAACAAACAAAAAGCTAAATTAAAGGAAATATGCGGAAAGGATTAAGTTTATATTTTCTGCGTGTTATATATACTTGTAAAAATGTATAAAAGTGAAAAAAGTGAAAGAGCAGACACAGACGAGGTATTTTTCCAGGGCCAGAGCGGCCGCGGTATAGAAAAAAAACAAACTATAGCACCGCAGCGACTAAACATAAAAGGTAAATGGAGAGAAAGGGAGGAAATTTTGTGGGTGAGCAGAATGAGACGGCAGGAAGTTGAGGAGAAAGAGAGGGAGAGGCTAGCATATATAGTACAACGAACGGGAGACAGAGAGAGAGAGAGAGAGAAAAGTACAAAGCGAGAAGGCGAAAGAAGAACGAGCCGAGGCTATCGAATAAGGGTAAGAGGAGGAAGAGGAGGAAGAGGAGGAAGAGGAGGAGGAGGAGGCAAGAATATGACGAGCGAGGAGGGCGTGAGACCGAGAGAAAGTACTTAGGCGCGAGCGAGCGAGACGGAAGCGAGTCGATCAATAAACGGCTAGCTTCTCTCTCTCTCACGCACACACATGTGCACTCTTCTCTCTGCTTTCAGCTGTCTCTCGCATCTTCTCTAGCACGCGTGTCGCTGTAACGTAACTCTCGGAGGATCGCGCGCGCGCACATATATATGTGTATGCTGCTACGCCTTTTTTTTTATCAGAGTAGGTATATCACGCGATCGGGCTAATTCTCGCGACGAGTTCACGCGATACATGTCCGGAAGGAATCCCATAGCGCGTGATTCGTTATTTATCGCTGTATACGAGAGACTGTATATGAGAAATAAGCCGATCGCACGTCATTTTTCTATCCTTGTATGTATACTGATTATTAAGGTCTATACGCTGGCTGAGGATTTATCGGATGAAGGCTGGCCCTTCCATTAGTCGCTGGCTTGGAGAATGACAAATTCAGTGGGTGAAGCAAATTTGGTGGCCCGAACGCGATGTCGCTGGCTTCCTTTTAGATAGGTGCTGGTGATACGGACTGACTGATTTAAAATACGACGGATTTTTATGACACTTTACGTTTTGGTTCATTGTAGAAATATATTCAAATATTTATATTTATATTTGATATACTAAACTATGATCTGTGTTAAAAAATGTATTACAGTAATCGAGTCTTTTTATCCATCCGTTACATCATCATCTTTATTGTTATAGTCGTCACGTTAACACTCGTAAAAATATATTATTCCAGCGAAAATATCAAACAAGAGACCATAACCAAACCGCTAATCCAGCAGTTTCGGGTGCCCACACTCACTCACCAACCTTCGCTGCTTTAGCCGCTTACAGCGTGTAAATTCAGCCCACCCATATGGAAGGTCAACAACGGGCTGGAAAGTGAACGAGAGAGCGAGCAAGCGAGGCCAATCAAGCTTTTGGAAAATCGAATTTCGCAAATTTTCCCGATCGCCAATATTCTCAGTCCGTCCATCCTCTGGCGCGCGCGCACGCGGCCGTTAGTTGGAAAAGTTATTTTTCCTCCCTACTTCCGGCCTCTCGCTCGGCTCGCTCTTTCCTATATAAACTTGGCAAACTTTGCGCTGCCTCTCGGTAGCATCGCTCCGAGTTAGATTATTCTGGTTAGTTACACAAGAAATTAAATGCCACTTCAAACTTGTTCGGCGCGACTGAATTTTTCGCGAATTTATACTAAATACCTCGCGCCTATGTGTGTGTGTGTATGTGCGAAGCAGTTATTAAAATTTTCGACAAGCGATTTGCAATTCATCGAGATAATTAAATTACGTAAATATATTCAATTATGCAAATCGAATGAATAAATTTGAATCTGCTTTTTAACAGTTAGAATTGCCTTTTATTGCCGTCTACAGTGTATACCTGTGTATATAGTGTCTCATAATACACCGTGCGATTTTATTCAGATTTTGCCAGACGTATGTGTTTTCATGACACTCCAACAAACCATATACATATATTACAATAATAAATACTGATTCAATTATATATGTAATGTGAATTAAATTTCTATGAAAACAACTGTAAATTATTTATTTTAATTACTGTTGTAATTAATATAAAGTCTTGCAATTGCATTTTTTTTATATATATTGATTGATGCTTATATATTATAAATTCAAATTGCGCCATTATAGCCGTGGCTCCGCCCGACGAAGTAATTAATGGGCAATCAATTTGCGATATTTAAATAAACAAACGGTTTGCTTATAAATTATTGCCAAACAGTTCAAAGACATTAATTTCTATTGAAAGCAGAGAGGTGAGTCGAAAAAACCGTTTGATGAATTGGGAAAAGTGATTCA
Organism: Megastigmus dorsalis; assembly: GCA_900490025.1. NCBI lineage: Eukaryota > Metazoa > Arthropoda > Insecta > Hymenoptera > Megastigmidae > Megastigmus > Megastigmus dorsalis. The sequence goes on from UELU01112592.1 coordinate 11,910, forward strand.
ATTTCCAATAATAGCACGTTTAATCAACAATGAAGGCATTCAATGCAATTCTGGTAGTAAGTCGTACGGCCATAAGAGTCACATTATATAGCTCAACATTAGAGGTTGACTTTATACTATCGCTAGGCTATAATCATTATGACTTCATGAATTAAGTAGTATAGCCCCAGTAGTATAAACATACGGTTATGTCAGCCATAACAATTTTAATATCGCTTCAGAATGTATTAGCTACGTAATATGGGGTTCTAGATTATTTCGCACGGATCACCAAATAAGTCGATCACTGTATTTGAAATATCCATCGTACAATATTGCAACAAGCGCAACCCGTTTACCCCAGAATATTAAATAAATTGATTTTCCGTATCTATGAAGATGTAACAAAAGATAGAACGTAGTCCCTGCCTCGTGAAAATCAGCACCCAGTCTCTAAAAAAAACATAAAAGTATACACGAGTCATCCAAATTGATCGAAGCGATAGAAAAGAATAAACAGCTGGCTGTCCCTTTGTACATACAAGTCCCCCGAGTGTGCGATGACAAAAAGAAAAACATCCTTCGGATTCATTTGCACACACCCTCCGTCCTAAACTGCTCTTGGAACCACTTTGCACTATTTACGTTGCTTATAAAAATCTCGTCATCGAATAATCATCGACGTAAAATCACACAGGTTACTATTAGTGTACAAAAGAAATGGCTCTGCAATTATATTGATAAAGAAATTCCAGCAGCATCTCTTTTATCAACTATCGCTATAACTCTATTGGTCCAACACAAAAGGCATTTCCTATACACAAGAATCAATATAAAAGACTTGTAATAGAATATTAAACGGCCGGGGATCGCCGAGCCTGTGAGCGTCATAGCGCCCGAGGCAAGGAAAACAATCAGCAGCAGCGGCGCCTGGGGCGGGCGGCGGTGTACAGAAACCTTTCGTAGACGATAAATGTAAGAGCTGCGCTGGAGTATATAATATGTACGACCGAGGTGATAGAATCTACACGGATGGCGGCTATCAAGGCGTCGAATCAGCTCGCGCCGCTGCTTTATGGGCGCTGCGGTGAAGAAAACCAAAAACGAACTTTTCATTCAATCCTTCTTTTCTTCACCCGCTTATATACGCGTGTCGACGCGTAACGTGTGCAGCGAACAAAGGGATAAAAGTGATAAGGAACGAAGGTAATATCTTAATTACTGTTAATTTAATTGGAAGCCAGTTGAATTTTAGCAAATTTATCGTTCAGCTATCTTATAAATAATCGTAAATTGTATTTTCCTTTACTAATAATTACATTTAATAAGTCTTTTATATTAATATATGCGTATTTTTTAAAATACTCAATAATATAATATATTTTGATTATATGTACCTACTGTTATTATATTCCTAATGTATTTGAATAGTTTATATATAATAAGATAAGATGCATCGATTATCAATAGTTGACTACTTGGTATTATCCTGTCTTTACACACAGCAATACTGCAGTTACATCCATCATTCTGTATTATTAACGATAGAGAACAAATGCGAATTAAATAACGTAAAGAGCCGATAACGAGAATGCGTGTATAATAATAATATCGGACGTAAGAGATGAGTCATCGGTGAGAAAGTTCAATCAATCGGTTCATTTATTTATTGACAAAGCCATGGGGTGTATATATAAGTAGTCCTATTCGATCACCGATTAGATGCGCACATGATGCAATAATAAATAACGGAAACGACATAGCACATTCACAGTAACCGCAATAATAAAAACAGTAATAACACGTAGCCGAGTGTACTAGCCGAAGAGAGAGAGAGAGAGAGAGAAAGAGAGAGAGAGAGAGAGAGAAAGAGAAAGGGAGATGATGCTCAAGCACACGAGAAGAGAAAGCTTTGAAAGAGGAGCTAAAGGAAGGAAGAAAGAAAAAAGCATAGAGAGAATGTGGAGGTGGGAGCTGAGGGTTGGACGGGTGGATTATAAGTGCCCCACCCCCACCTCCTCGTTCCAGCATCGGGCCGAGTCTGACTTTTGCCCCGAATTCCCAGAGAGTAGGAGAGAGAGAGAGAGGCAGTCGACGAGCGCGAATCGATCCGCGCGTTTGGCGAATCCGCCGAGAATTTCGAGCCGTGCTCAGCTCGTGCAGCCTCCCGCTGCTGCTTATACACCGCGACGTTGAAAGTCTCGCCGCAGCAACGAGCTAGACCAAGAGGAAGCAAGAGCAAAAGAGAGAAGAGAGAGAAGAAAGAGAGAGAGAGAG
>UELU01112607.1:0-16283 GCA_900490025.1 Megastigmus dorsalis
TTTAGTTTTCGAAAATTTCTGGGCTGAGCGCGTTCTATTTATGATCATTCTATCATCTCTAAAAGTGACAAGTGAATCGGTTAATTTGTTAAAGAGAAAAGTTTGAAAAACCTAATGTCGGTAAAACAGGCGACTCCGGCATCCCCTTAACATCAAATGTTGACTTAAGCGTTTTGAGTGACGCGAGTATTTTATTAATGTCAATAAGTACTGAATAATCCAAAATATCTAGCAATATTCTCGGTATAGATTTAAATCCATAGTTTCTGCGCGAGTTTGAAACTGCTTAACCCATTTCTTCCTAAGCGGCCATTTTATAGTCGATTATTATAATATATTTCTGATTTTTTATCAAATTCAAACCGCCATTTTGAAATTTTCCAATGGAATTTTCAAAATTCTGACTTCAGAATCGTAAAGAGCGGACAATTTTACTTCGGAAAAGTGCTATTGGTTATTATTATTTTTTTTTCTACAAGTTTTTAGGCAAATAACCAATCGACTATAAAATGGCCGCTTAGGAAGAAATGGGTTAATAATTCTTTCAATTAAAAATTTGATAAATAAATTTATTTAATAATAAATATAAATAAGGGAGACAATCCTTATTTATTATTTATAGATTAAGTCTGTAATTCTTTTTAACGTCAATATTTTTGACGGAGTCGCGAGTTCAATCGAGTTACCTTTCCGTTCGCGAAAATCTACCCACGTTAAAAGGAACAAGGTAATATTATATAGTGATAATGTAAAATTCACTTACCTTTAGGACCAAGACGATTAGCAACCATAATTCGGCGATCCTTGACATCCTCTCAGATAATTGGCCCTTGTACTGTATAAATCATTAGCGGGGGACACCATAAGAGCACGTGTTAATCAAAGGTCTATATCATTGACATCTTAAGACTGCAGTTTTACAGACAGCTTACAAAACCTCCGCCATTCCCGGTAAAGACTGTGTTAGCAATCCTGTACTGAATGGGAGCTCTGGCTATCGTATTGTTTTTCTGCAAAACGGTGGAAAAATTGTGGAGAAATTTATGGTAGCCTCACCCTGAACTCATGTAATACAAGTACATTATACAAACTTGACCGCACTCATTAGACATCTTACTTTGCAACTGCGTATTATTCCATCGGAATTGTTTACAATTTTTTCATAACATTTACATGATTCGGTATAAACGGTGGCATGCCGTAGCTATCAAAATACAAAGCATGTCCAGAAACGCCGACGTAAATGCTGACCCAATGCATACCGAGTTTCGTATGACTATTAGCATTAAAAACAAATGCTGTCGGTTTCGTCTACACCAGCGGAATCTGATAGGCCGGGAAGACACCCACAGTATGCGATTGAATCAGCGATAAATGTTTCAGGATTTCCAGACTGTCCATCGCAAAATTGCAGCGATATTGTATAAGTAAATTCTGCACAAGATTTTAACTCACGCGTGTTTAGCCAGATTTTTAATCTATAAGCATTATTTAAAGCACAACTGTAATTATCGGTCCACGGCAACATGGTAAATGATGGACAACCATTGTCGTATTCCAAATTAATAATCTCCCGTGATGTTATTTTATGCGAGGCTAGCCACTTTTCACGTTTTGTACTAAACTTTTAACGATATTTCTCCCTCAAAGTAGTCGAGGCCATGATGATGCTGTGTCAACCACTCATTCTGCTTCTGTATTTCCCGGCTTAAGTTGGTGAATGAATTTGCTAGTGCGACAACCCAATGTGCACTGAACTTACCTTTTAAAACCACGATAACTATTTCTTTAGGGACATCGATATTTTTATTGTCTTTGACGAATTGTATATCTACTACGAGATCCATCTTTGCCGTTCGAACTCTCAAGTATTGTACCATGACAGCGATATCTGGGCTCGTCTTCTGAGCCGTTAAAGTCCAGGATAGCTTGGCTTGAAGAATCAATTTCCAAGATATTGTCATATTCGGCATACACGATACAATTCACTGTACTAGTCATCTAACACTACCGTCCTTTATTAGATTCCAATGAGGGCATTCATTAGCCGATAAATCGGGAGTTAAATCGAATGCAAAAAAAGCAAAAAGGCAGTGCCCATTAGGGTATGCTTCACAACTAATCTCGTTGAGAAAATGAACACCGGGGCCAGAAAATAGCGTATGATATGCATCGATCGTATAGTTTATTATTCTTGAAATAAGGATACTTGCACACCGTCGATATATAAGCAAAAAAATTAATCTTAAAATTTTGAAAATTAAATGGATTAAGAGCTTGTTCACCATTTTAAGCTTTATTTTCAACAACAGCGACTATTATGCGTTTTGGTAGCTGACTCAATATCACCATGAGCACCACTGTGCATTGTTAGAGCCTTGACTTCCACTCATGTAAGTGGATATTTAGCAGTTGTTTTTGAAATTGCTTTACTGTGAGCAAGCAGCACACCGGGACTTATTTTCACACGCTTAACTGAAAGATTTGCCTCCTCGATGTGAACGCCCATGAATCCCGTAGGATCCATTAGAGGAAAGCTGTCTCAAAATCTTACCAAACGAACCTCTACGCTATTCAGCAGCAGCTTTTCTTGATTAAAAAAGTTGGAGTGAAGGTGGCCAATCATGTCAGTCGATTTCTTAGCAGATAAAAGTCTACGACGAGCTAAGAGACTGAGATTCTCGTTGATCGTGTCCATTTTATCAGCTGTGTCGACTGCTCGTAAAATACTCGTCAAGTTTGATACCTTTGCAGTAGGACCGTAATTAAGCAGTATCTCGATGTATGCTCTGTGGGTATATGCATTAGTTGGTGGCGACACAGGTTTTTGATTCAAAAAGACATCGATTTGATTGAATAGTGAGTGCATGAATTTGTTGACAGGTGCAACGCAGTTCATTAAAGTCTCAAAACTCTCGGGTAAAACATCTTCAATATTCATACATCTGAGTGATACACGTAAACTGAGCATGTTGTGAGCAAGATCAATGTACTCCTCGCCATTTCCCGGTATTACAAATTCAATTGGTGAGTCGTCGGTTAACGACGATATAGACTTATACTGCACCCAATGCTAACCCTCAATTGTCGTCTGAGTAGACGGAATTCCAAATAGAAGTGATTCAGATTTTAGGCATTCGCACGATTGGGTGTGTAGGAAAGCCATCCTTATTACTCAAAAATGTCTCTCTTAGATCGATTGCTACTGTTCTGATATAGCGGAGTACTTTATAACCGGATCCCTCCATTAATTTATCCAGCTTTTCTTCGGCAATGATTCTCGAAGCGGTGTGTTCTGCGTAGTAATATCACACATAACGTTCATGTCGGTACTCAAAGCCTCTTTACCAACAGCCTTAGCTCCACGACTAAGGAGTGAGAGAACCCGATGGAATATTAAAACGAGAAAAGAGCCAATGCCATCATGGCCTTTCTGATAGGGTAAGCCAGCATAGATACGGCCAATAACACTACGACTTATTACCCCACCACCGCCTACTTGCATATCAAAGTATTCCTTGTAGCGACTCATCTTTACTCTATACGTTTAAAGTGTAGTGTAGCCGTCAACGTGCCGTAGTTGAATGGTATTGGCTCGCCAAGTTGATCTCTTAATATGAAACGTATTAAATAGTAAAGGTAGGTACATAGCGGGTGAGAAATGTTTAATCATTATCCCACCATATGTGCAATTATCAAAACTCAATAGGCGCGATTGAACGTCTCCTGTCATATACGGCTCTAAGTTGTCGATGTAGAGCATCAGCATTGTAGGTAGACCACTGGAGAGATTGGCCGGTCGATCGCTAATTATCGGTTTATGAACGACGATTACACGAGAGTTTATATTTTCGAAGCCTAGAATTTTCTTAGCCTCTTGGATAGGGATCAATTGAGGTCCAGCTAACTGCAACCAGATTCTGCACAAATTCGGCAAACTCTAACATATCGTCCACGTTCGACCTCAAACTTCAAATAATTTTTTACACTGTCCAGATTTATTTATTTCATCTACGAAAGTCTACTTCATCTACGAATCTACTGAGGTGTGCACTCGAGAAACACCATTCTATTGACTAGTGTTGACGGTATATGCTGAAACGTAAGAGGAACTGGAATCTCTGTAAGGACAACTGCCCACGTTCCATGTAGCAGTAATTGCTGCGGCAGCTGTGTGGCAAAGTGGGTCGTTGTATTTTCAGCAAAATAATCCATGCTGTTATTACTAGGCAATATGTTATAAAATTAATCTCTCATTTTTAATTTTTAAAAGCACGTACTTTTACCCAAGAGTTAAATTTGTCGGGGTACCCTTTTCAAAAAATAATCCTTTGTCCAACCTTTACCTCTAGTTTTTAAAATTTTTTCAATTTCAAACGCTGCTTTGTTAAAATCTTCAGTTCCAATATCCAAACGCCCTCTTAGCCTTTCGCGAAAACGTTCCTCGCTCGACTGACCCGCACCAATTCACCCAAATTGTAGAGTCAGGGATGCGGGAGTCGTCTTAGTGGCAGAATTCTTGGTGTGGTTGTAGGCTTGTAAAAGTTGCGGTAAAACGTCAATGTATCTTCGTGTATTTTTGTGCGTAAAATAGCGTCACATTTGTTCTTTTATAGTTCTTATGAACCTCTCTACAATAGCTGCCTTCGTATCGGGACTCCGCACAACCCTAAAATTTCCACAATTTCCTTTCCTTTCTCTGATTAAAGTCCTAGCGGTTTCCTCTGATCACTTCTGGCCAAAAATCATCGAAAAGGGTCAGCAACACTTTTTGCACTCTTGCATCGTCCAGAGGATTGATCCCACCTCACCACGTTCAAGTCGTTCTGTCAGTTTGGTGCTCGGTCCACATAATTTATAGCCGGGAACGTGCATCTCAAATGGCGTCAAATCAATCAAAGAGTCTAGAGCGCTATTTTGTTCCTCCTCTACGACGCTCATTTCATTTTCTTCGCTCTTTTGTACTTGCCGTTCATCCGACGCCATGATTGAAAAACTTGTGGTGTCGGTGTAACTTTCTTTCTCCTCTGTGCTACAACTCGCTTACTGACACCGTCAGCTGTCTTTTACGATTGAGAAGAAGAAGAAGAAGATGCTGGAGATACAGCTAGACCTGGAGGTTGTGTTGCATTCCGGGCGATGAAATGTTATACGATGACGTCGAACCTCTAATACAGTCCAAAATGCGTCTATTGCCAATGTATTCTTGAGGTATGGACACTTGTCGGAGCACAGTCGCAAACTGACGATCGCCTCTGGGTAGAACCTTTTTTCTAGCTCTCATAGCGTCATTGATCACATCGATAATGTTTTTACCCTCGACAGGGGCGCCTTCTATGATCACGATTCCGTTACGATCCCATCCTATATTACCGACTCTGCGCAAGTGCAACGTAAGTCATGCTCGTCAGTTCTTGCCTCATCCTCCTCGCATTGATGCTGCTTGTCGGCAAAGCTGTCATCCGTGCTCGAAAGAGTTATATTGCCTTCGTCGACGCCGTCCTCTGACAATTTTCTTTTCGCCGAATCCTTCTCAGCACCTTGAAAGTGAAGATAGCGTTTTCAAACTTGCTTATACTTTGACCACTTCTCCCTATCGTCTTTGCAGACTGATGAGTTCAATATATCGTTCATTCCTGCCTCCAGCCTGCTAGTTATTGTGCCAGGTGTCTGTACAGACTTTGGTCCAGCATTTGCGAGCGAGAGACGAATGCGATCCAAACTCCCTTGAGGTATGAAAATAATTTTTTTTCGCGTGATCCATTGCTGCTGCTGCTGCTGCTACTTTATCACGAGAGGTGACAATATGGTGCCAATGAGACGAGCCAGTAAAGCAGGCAGGAATCCGCCACGTTGCAGTAGAGTTTCATCGTTAATTGGTAAAAGACCCGTTACCTCGACTTCTGCACTGGTAAGTAACTCTGTTAATCTTTGTGGTTACGTAATCACCTCCGTTTTTGGCATATTTTCGCGCTGTGTAAACTTTTCCCACTGTGAGTTTAAGCATTGCTTTGCCACGTATCGCAGACCCGCATTGAACCAGACTTCGTTCCTGTCCAGGCTTATACCCTCCTATTGTTCGAGACATTTCAACTATTCCTCTTTAGCCTCGTCCGCGATACACTCTGGCGGATAACCAGATGCCAGATACAAAACTTGTCAATGTAATTTGAAAATATCCCACCGATGCGGGTTTCTGAGCTATATTGGGTCATCTCATACTGACATATTTCATACACGTTTACAACAATATAACTTAATTCCACAGCTTTTTTAATTTCTTCGGACACCCATGTTCCTCGCAGAATTCGGTCATGTGCATTTTCGTGAGAACTATCATCTTGCAGCATTTCCTCGCAGCACGAACAGAACAACGGAAACAGTTATTTGCTATGCATTCTAACAGTTAGGACTGGATGATACAAATTTCTCGGCGGTAGCACATCACACATGATGAGGCCAAAAACACTAGACACGTCATTGGTCCTACCCACCAGTTTTTCACATTCTTGTACACGGACATACAGTTGTGGATGACCGATTTGATAGTTACCACGCTTACAAATATAAGGGTATAACAAACACACGTCGACGCACTTCATTTTTTCATTATCATCGCATTAGTACATTTTTATCATATTACCTGTGCCACCGCCAAAAAATGCTTCAATATTATTTTCAACAAAATGTCTCATTTCATCGTTGAGTGTCAACTCTTGTCTACGAGCATTCCCACATCTCGATCAGCTAATAATTACACAGCCTCACGAAAAAAAAAGTTGTATGTGCGAAAGATACCACCATGATATCTATACGTTTTCGAGGTCGCTGATTCCGAATCCGAGGCCCATTTGACCCGGTCAGGTCAGGGTGAAGGTTAGGTCAAGGTCAAATTCAGAAAATGGATTTGAAACATAGTATATCAGTATATTTACATGTTTTTGGGGTCGCTGATTCCGAATCCGAGGTCCATTTGACCCGGTCAGGTTAGGGTGAAGGTCAGGTCAAGGTCAAATTCAGAAAATGTATTTGAAACAAAGTAAATCAGTATATTTACATGTTTTTGGGGTCTCTGATTCCGAATCGGAGGTCCATTTGACCCGATCAGGTCAGGGTTATGGTCAGTTCAAAGTCAAATCCAGAAAATGCATAGTAAACAAAGTAAACCAGTATATTTACATGTTTTGGGATGCGTACTCTAAAAGAGCATCATTCTCACTTATTTTTTTTGCTATACCGGACTCGTTTATCACAAAACGATCTAAGGAGTGGTTTCCTTCTGCGTTTCACACCTTTTTTCTCTGCTTCTCTCTTTAAGTTACAGCAGAAATCTGCCATCATATTGACATCCCATAGCCCTTGATACCGTCTTTCCATCTCTTTGATGTCTTGATGGAATCTCTCCTTGTTCTTCACTGTAAGCTCCTAAGTTGATTGGGAAGTAGTCAATATGAGAGTCAAGAAAATCTAATTTCAAGTTCATATTGCACACTAATGCCCCGAAATTTTCAACCATTTCAGCTACTATTTCTTTATAGTTTTCACTTTTTTATTGCCCAGGAAATCTTTTACAGTTCCTTTAAAACTATTCCATGCAGCTTTTTCTGTATCATTCATGTGCTCAATAAAACTATCATCTCTGAGCAACTTTCTAATTTGCGGCCCATCGAAAACGCCTTCTTTCAATTTTGCTTCAGATAGTTTTGGGTATTGTTGTTTTAAGTACTGGTAACATTCACCTTCCTTAGATAGGGCTTTAACTAACTGCTTCATTAGGCCTAGTTTGATATGTAGGGGTGGAAGAAGTATTCTGTTAAGGTCCAGCAGAGCTTCACGGATTACATTCATCGAATGAATCTGAAACAAAGTTCTTTGAGTCCATACTTTCTTGACGTAATGATTCTTACGATCACGACTATCCCACAAATATAAGAAACAAGCATACTTAGTGAATCTAGATTGCTGCCCTAAAAAAACTGTCAAAATTTTTAGATTTCCGGAAACTAACCACTTGTGTTCTGCATATTTTATTTTATTTAACACTAACTGAATATCTTCATAGCTCTCTTTAAGTTCTGTCGAATGTGCTAGCGGTATTGGTGCGTAGACGTTCGTATTATGAAGTAACACTGCCTTCAAACTTCGCGTTGATAAATCCAAAAAAAGTCTCTACTCATCGTCTTTGTAAACAACAGGGGCTAATTCATCCATGAGTCCATTTACATCATTACAATGTACTAATGAGGGTTCTTTTGACATCGTAAAAAATTGCCTGAATGCCTCCTCCTTATTACGAAAACTGTCTTCTTTCACGTTTTTCTCCAACCAATTTTTATCTTTCATAAATAATGTTAAACGTTCTGCTTTATCTTTTGGCAGACCTGTATCTCTCACGAGGTCATTCAATTACTCCTATGAAATTTGTTTTGGAGCTTTACCTTTCACATTATAAGGAGTAAAATCTTCGTCATCATCAGAGAATGCATCATCGCTCTCTTCAAATTCCTCTTCATCAGTGACTACACTGTCACTTTCTTTCACTTCTTCATTTCCTGTTACGATCGGGGTGCATGTTTAACGTGAGACTGCTTGCCTTTCACATTACCAGATGCTTGCTTAATGTTAGTGCCTCTCACAATACGGGGTGCTTGATTGGGTGAGTCCCCTTGCCTTTCAAGTTTCGGGCTAGTTGATTTGTTTAAGGGTATTCCGTAGCCCCAGAGGGAGAAATTGTTGATTCCATACTCTAAAAGAGCATCAGAGCAAGAGCAGACTTGTTGATTTGCCACACTCACTCTTGCAGTGACGGTAATAGAAATCCTATGTGCCTTCTTCAATACCACATTTCATCATCTAAGACCATTTAGACAGTCTTAATATACGACGCCTCTCTCCTATAACTACGCTTAAAGCCCCAATAACTAGACTAGGATACGATCATGTTCTCAGCAACAGGAATTTGGGTGATACGTACAGATATTTTGGCTAATACGTCCAGACACGGTTTTAAAGGCTTGCCGCAAGGAGGTGTCTTAAGCCCCTTACTGTTTCTCTTATGCGTTATAGACTTACCAAGCGGCGTTCAGAAAAGTGTTACAGACTCTCAATTTGCAGATGACACCTGCATTTATCTAAAGTGGCATCCATCAAAAGAGGCAAACGAATGATCGAAAACGACATTGGAATAATTCAAAACAACCTACAAATCCTTGGATTGGACCCCTCACCTAGTAAAATCCAGCTCATTTACGTAAATAATAAAAAAAAATTTCCCGGCAGCTCTGAAATTAAAATCGGTGAACACCTAATTAAATCCTGCAAATCTACTCACTTTTTCGACGTTTTGTTTGACTACAATTTGTCCTTTATCAATCAAAACCATTTAATTCAAAAAAAGAGTTTCAAGGCATTAAATATTATCAAGTTCCTCTGTGGTACTTCTTAGGGTTCCCATCCCGAAACCCTGCCCGCTAAACAAGAGTTTGCAACATTGCATCCTTGCCTCGCCGGATGCTCTGGAGTTTACCAGGGTTAGTGTTGAGGATTGTGGGATGCGGTATTTCGGAATTGGGGTAATAAATCATTAAGAGTATTTAAGAAATAATAATTAAATATTGAAAGGTCTTCTTTATATTTACTTTAATTTATTGTAAGTAATATTTTGGACAGTGTGTGGGATGCAATCTTATGCAAGTGGATAGGATTTTTTAAATAAACAAATCAAATTTTAAATTAAACCAATCGATTTATTCGTAATAATTATACTTCTCTTCTCCTTATATACATTCATATGAAAATCTATCTCAATTCCCTTTTTTATAGAATTCAAATATCTTTGATTTGCGCGCTCTTGTGCAGATGCGTTCTTTACTATTCGCGCACCACAGCTGAGTTCGGTATTTTTAGAATGGCTACTCTCGACACGTGACGCGTGACTCTTTTACTATCGCTTTTTTACCGGCCCGGGGAGTTTAAAAACCCTAAGTGTGTGCGTGTGAGGGTGTAAGGTTAGTTGGAAAGTGCAAGTGCACTTCACCAGGAGTTTCTTCCTTGCGGAATAGCCCTCTAGTGAGAATTCCTGCCTAGTTCTTCCACGAGGGAATAAGCCGGCAAAAAGTCTCGTCGCCGTGCTCGTTAAAGCACGACATGAGGCAAGTTCTTCCACTGGGGAATAAGCCGCCTCTAGTCGGTCTTACCTGTGCTCTGCCAGGTAGGACCAGAAGTGATCTCCTCGTCGAAAGTCGCCCCTTTTATGCCCCGAAACAACCGCCGATTTTCGGAAAATAGGAAGATTTTCCCGGCAAAATGTATTACGTGTATGTGTAAGTAATCTTTAACTTCAACTGTAAATCGAGTTTTATTGAAAAGTAAGTGTTTTCATACGTTTCTTTTTTTAAATTAACTCTTATTTATTTTTCTGAGTTTTTCTGTTGTATGTGCGTTAAGCTAAGTTTCCCTTTTTTATTTATTTTAATGAAATATTGTTTCTATAAGTTATGTGTGTTTGTACATGCATGAATTTTTATTCGTTGGTAGCCTTATCGCGTTTAATTCAAATTATCCATATTTGTTGTATGAATTTACGTTATCCCTTTATGTACATTAATATTCAATTTCTTTTCATGCCCCAGATTACAATATTATAATTATTAATTATTATCTCTCTTATTTCAGAGTCTTGATGAATTATCTGAGAACGGCTTGGCACTCTTTTCCAGTGGTTGCCTGCCTGTTGATCCTTTAATGGGAGTCATCCTGTCTTGGACCTGCGCCTTATTGATGTTGCGCAATCCCTTTGCGTTTAGCGCCAGGTTTCAAACTTCGAATTAATTGGGTCAATTGTCGCTGTCATTACGAGTCATTGCTCAGTACTGCAACCATCATTTGGAGCTGCTCAGGCGCGAGATTCCATCGATTCAAATCGAGCTTATAAGTTATCAGCTCAATGCTTATTATTCATATTATTAACTGGAAGGTAAATAATTATTATACACAAAATAATACATTAAACAAATTCTCTAAAACAAATTGATAAAATCAACTCTTAAGTTTCTACTCTGAATTTATTAATCAAATCTATTATTCTTATTGTTATGTATATTAATTAATCTTTTTGTTTTTTAGGTTTACCTGCCCATAACATTCGTGTTACTATCATCAAAATATATCAGTTTGTCATCCTTAAATATCATCATAATTTACTCCGATTTTATACTAATATTCTTCTATGTTTTCTAGGTTTAACGGACCCGTTACAATATATTATAACGAAAGATCTGAATTTAAGTTTAGAAAAAAAGTCATGTAATGAATGTAATTACGGATTCAGATATTTACATCACGTAGATAACCAATCGTATGAAATTGAGAAACGCATAATTTTTAAATTAAACGCGGTTACAAAGTTCGGCACCTCAGAAATCCTTCGGCGGAACCAGAGGATGAGGAGCGCCTCGTATAAACTGGGTTTTACGGGATTTTTATGAAACCGAGGGGCAGCTCGACTTTCACGGTAGAATCAATGTAAGGAGCGCCTTACATTGTCCTTGGGTGGCATATACGAGGAGCGCCACGTGAATATGTCCGGGAATCAAGGGGCACCTCGATTATTAGGTTACGGGGTTGAGGTCGGATCCGGAGGGTATGCTAGGTCGAGTCAGAGGAGCACCTCTAGGCTGCGTTAAGCATATTCCTGCCGAACTGTTACCAAGGTTGTCCGAACTCTATCGTCAGGCAGCGCGGGTCGATATATATCCTTGCACTGTGTCTAGAAGAGGTGGGGAAGCGTGAGCGGTGGGGCATGTGCAAGAGATAAGGTAGCGCGAGCGGTTGGAAGAGACGCGCGGTGGCGCTCTCTCTCTCTCGCTCTGCGTTCAGTCATAGTTCATACCTACGCACGTATAAGAGCCACGGTCGGCTTGTGTGCATGACTGTAGTGACATCTCACTGTCGTCGCAAGTTTTATACGGTCTATCATAGAATGCGGTAGCTACATCTATATGTCAAAAAACTAAAATTTGACCAATAAAATTGAAAAAATTCAATATGCAGACATTCATTCTGCTATAAATGCACAAATATAGCATGCTTCTCACAAATATCCCCTTCGGTGATAAATTTGGCCAATCACTAATCCTATCTCCCATCCCCAATTTCATGACAACCGATCATGATTAGAAAGTAGCTGCGTTTACGATCTCTTTACTGATTTCAGCAATATTCCAGGTTCAAATGCTGTTTCCTCAGCTTGCATCAATTTAAAAGTTAAACTACAAATGTGTAAAGCAATCAACGACAAGGCATCTATTTTCACAGCTGAATGCTTCGCCCTTTGCGAGGCCTTTAAGTTTGCACCAAAGCACCGGAGTCAAAACTTCCTCGTTTTTTCTGATTCACTTAGTGCCATTCACTTAAGTCAAACAGCTTCAACGTTAAGACCAGCCCTCATATCTTCTCTATTAAAGAGAAATACAAAGACTTTTATCTTAACAATCTTTTCGGCACGTCAATTAAGCTCTATTGGGTCCCACTTTGGGTTTCACCTGGGCATCAGAGGAAGCGAGGAAGCCGACTTTCTGACTAAACAAATCTCCCGCTCTGACTCTATTAATAGATGCTGTTGCATGCGATGCCCTTTCCTGCTCGGTGTAGACGAGCGAAGGAAACTGCCAGAATTCGAGCAGAGGAATTTAAACTGCCGCGTGCGCGAGGATAGGATGAGTTTTGTGTGTGGAAATAATTGTAATTGCTGTGCGTATAAATGGTATTGAAATTTATTGCACTAGCAATGTTTAAATTAGATAATATAAAAATACTTGGGTGGTTAGTGAGAAGAATTGAACGCGTGTAGACCCACCACGTGGCCACGTTGTAGGAGACGGTAGATTGGTCGCGCGTAGGTGCTCCGATTTAGGCCGCGGCTAAAGCGGAAAAGAGCGAGCTCGGGGCTCGAGAATCCTTTTTCTCTCGCAGCGAGGCTCTCGAGCCGATAAGCGAGGGAGGGGACGTGTCGCGATGACTGGTCGCAGCGCGAGTCTTTGACGAGGCTCGCGCCGCGTCAGTCAAGCGCGACCTTTGACCCAAGCGGCGCTCATTTTGAATGAGCGGCCGCGACAGATGCTTTATTCCGTTTTCAGATACGTTTCAAATATTTAAGGATATATGACGCTCGCAAACCTCCAAACTTATTAAGGAAACTTTTTAAAGATTGTACAATAATCGTGTAACGTTAAGACCTTCCCCCGGATGCTCGAGTATACCAGGGTTTTAGGGAAGGGGGTGAACTCGTGAATAAATAGTTCAACTGTTTATGAAAAATAATAAAAATAAAGCATTTATTCCATAGATGGTAGTGGAGGACATTTAGAGATGTCTGAAACCACGTAAAAAATATGACGAGTTGTAATTATCGGCGATTCTCAGTTTAGTTTTACAATGATGTGTCTAGTACGCGATTCTGACGAGCTATTCCAGCGTGAATAGGTTATATGTACTCGGGCGAGGCTTCCATATACGGATATGAGTGAATCCAGTAATTGGGACACGGTGACCCAATTACTGACACCCTACGGATTCGGATTCGGGTGGTCCTAACTAAGGTACCAGTCCAGACGCGATGTCTCTATGACGATTTCTTACTAGTGTCGGTAACGAGGGGCACCTCAATTGAATTTCGCGACTGCGCGCACACATATGAGCGTGCCGTTGCAATCTGGTTCCAGGGAAACAATTTACCACGTAAGCTAGACATTACTATTAATAGAATCAGATCGAACTACTGTAATCTATGTGCTAGGCTCTACCGGATAAATGTAGTTACAACCTATACATGTAAATGCGAAGCCTCCAGCGAATATATTAACCACGTAAAAAATATACAGCAAGTGTGTAAAAACGACGCCATAGATAATAAGCCTGTATTTTTTAATTCATTTATAAATAACAGAGATACGCTTAGTATCTAAGTGAGTATCGTTTTTAAACAGGGTAGTATAACTAGAGGATACCGGTAACCTAGCCGGTGATGAAATCCCATGCATTTAAAATTTATCAGTTAGTTTAACTCAACTTATTGATCAAAAAATATCCGAATCTTTTAAATATCAAGTTTATACTGATGAATTTCAGATTCCAGAGACTAAAATTTGAGCCTAACTTAAGAACGAGAATATTTTAAAAATTAACTGTTTACTCTGGCAGCGTAAGTGTAACAGGTAGAAACTGAAAATGAAAGCTATGCGATACCATGTACTGACGTTCATCATTTGATAAACTTTTTTAATTAAGCTCGTAGAAGTTTCATTTTAATGCTACAGAGATACGCTTAGTTTCTAAGCGAATATTTTTTTTAATCTGAGCTGCATACTTCAGTAGAAAAATTGACAAAGGAAAAAAGCAGTATAGGCAGAAAAAAAATTTACTTGACAGTATGCAAAAAGTACATTTAAACTTACACATTCAAATTTATAATAAAGTATTAAAAATTCAAAATTAGAAAAAAATGTCTAATGTTACTTATTTAGAAGCTACTTAAAGCTACACATGTAACTTAAATCTACAGATAACGACGGTTTTTAATGTACCTTTACATAAATAATAAAACTATCATATAAGTAAACAATTATTTGAAAGTTTTTAAAATTGTATTTTGACCAGCTTTTTGGCAATTTAGACCACTATGCGTCGTTTCGGACGTAAATAATACTTTTAGCCCTTCAGAGAGACGTCCGAAACGTCGGCCCTTTAGTTAAAAGTTTTATTGGTTCGGAAGGATCGTTTTTCACCTTCAATTTACTAATCATAATCTTATTTCTGTTGCCCTGTTTAACTATTCGTTCAAAGTATTAAAGATAAGAAAGTTATTAATGAGTGATCAGTACTAGAATCTCGCACATTAGTCATGAATTTACACAACAAAAAATTTCCACCTCTCCTTAACCCATTTCTTCTCCAGCGGACATTTTATAGTCGATTTGTTTTTACCGAGAAAAATATAATAATAATCAAAAATAACTACTAAAAGTCACTTTTACATGTAAAATTTTCCGCTCTTTCCGAATCTGCAGCCAGAATCGGAAAGTTTTTGTTGAAAATTTTCCTATTCTGACATACATTTATTTCTTCACCTATAACTATACGGTGCAGATAACAATTACTACATTTTTTTGAAGACTACTTACTAAACTTGAATTAAACATGTATTTAATTGACAAAACTTTTATTCTAAATCTTGTTTGCTCTATAAATTCTTAGTAATAAAATTCTTAAACTCGAAAAGAACGAATGTAGTAAAAATGTAATATTAACTTATCACATTATTAATATTTATTCTATTTTAGCAACTCGCTACTGCTGGTAATGCTGGTTCATCAAGTGGTGCATACAATACAAAACCTGGAAGTTATGGATCAGGATATGGAAGTGGAAGTAACTATGATACTTTAACGAATTCAGTACCATCGGGAGACTATAAAGCTAGTACAAGTGGGTATACCAACAACCAACCCAGTAAAAATAATTCAGGCAGTGGAAATACGAATACAGCTGGACCATCAACTGATATCAATGCGACAATGTATACGAAAGGACATGTGGCATTAAGTAAAGTAAATGTAAGTTTCATTTTTAATTTTATAATAATAAATATTTATTTTAATGCTTATGATAAAAGGATACTATTTCAACTTCGGTTGAGCAAAGATGCTGTTTCGGGAAAAATTTTTCTCTGGTAATTTGTTAGTGGTATCTCGTTTTTTTTCAAGACCAATTTAATATTAAATGGAAAAAATGTCTATTCGGGGCTTAATGGGTTAATATTCAAAGTCCCTACATACTAGTGTGTGTGCGCGTGTATGTGTGTATGTGCGTGTGCATGTGGGTGCACGGAGAAAAGTCGTCAGCCTTATAGCATGTGCCTGGCGTCACTGCCATGACTTGTGACGACTTGCACCGCGCGCTGAGGTGCCGGCAGCGGCTGTAAGCGTGCGCGCTGGCAACAGCGCAATGCTCATAGGCACTTCGCTAGCATGTGCCCAACTGGCCATAGCCACCTCGTTTTGACGTGCCTACACCGTCTTTCGCGCTGCCCAGAATATACTCACTTCGTTTGGCCGTGTAGGATATATACTAGCTTTTGCTGTATATATACTAGCATTTGCTGTTTAGTTTAGCTTATCTAGCATAATAGTATATTAAAAATAATAAACAATACTTTTATACTATCTGTTAAGTATATTTATTAATTGTATAAATAATATTTATTTTTTATTTGAAAGCTGAAAGTC
>UELU01112613.1:0-10278 GCA_900490025.1 Megastigmus dorsalis
AATCAGAATAGGCCCGTACAAAATAAAAAAAAAATATCAGATGTTATATTTGTCATTGACAGCGGTTTTAAGAAAAATGAATCCAACCTTTTCCATATTAGTAAACTCGTCCCTTATTTCCCATCTTCCATACCTGCGCCAGCTTCTTAAGAGGGGGGATATAAGTTTGACGACTTTTCAAACTTAGCCGGCTACATGCTCTAATCACGTGACTAACAGCTGTAGCCGACTGAGCCTGTACTCGTTAAGAACGACGTGCCTCGAGAGGAGCCAGTCGCTGATAAACTGTGCTGCGTCACAGTCGCACTCGCTCTAACGCAACACATGTAAACTTAAATTGCTTAATACCGACAATTTGTGTTGATTCAGGTAAAAACCTGAATGTGTAATTATTAGTTCACAATTGTAATCGTTAAGCATTGCTTTTATTTCAGTAAATCTATTCACTGCAACAACACGTGTTGGTATCTACCCCTTTAGACCCGTTCCTTCGAGATTTTTGTCAAGTCTTTTCGACAGAGACTTACATATATAAATATTTAACGCTAGCAGACCACTAGCATCGCTGCACACAGCACATACCACTGTGCACAGCCTTCAGCTGCGAGTACAAGGCATCCAGAATTTTAATTCAAAAATCAATTAAAATTTTGGCTGTTACACCTATGCGCCTGTACTCGCGCTGGCTCTACGCCGCTGACACACTTAGTGTGGAGCTCACGCAAGCGCTGGCTCTCCCACCGCTCGCGCCTCTCTTCACGGAGCGCGCCCCTCTCGGCTCTCTCTAGACCGTAGCTGCTGGCTGACTTTCCTGCGCAGCTGAGTGGGCCCGCGCCCTCTCTCGCTCTTACGCCGCGTACAGTGTACTCACTGTAGCAAGCGCCTCGGCTCTCGTCGGCTCGCGCCGCCGGCTCTCGTGCCTTGCTGGCAACGAAGGCGCTCGCTGGCTACAGTGCACTGCAGCCGGCGTATTTCCTCTCTCTCGCATTCAGACAAGCGCTTACACGTGCCGGGCTATGCTCTTACCTATAGCTCCGCATGTAAACGAAGTCACTTTGACTTTGAGCGCTTTTATGTCGCGTGCCTTCTTGATTTAATGCGCCTATAATTTTAACACGTATAGTGCTTGAAATATTATTCGATATAATATTCGAAATAATATTCCAAAACTGCTGCCGAACTCAACTTTTTCGACAGCTGAAATCCGTATCTTTACTGTTACGTGATTTAAGCACTAATACATGCGCGCACTACCTCCTCAATACTATTTTCCGCGCCTAAATCCCGAAACCGAACACGTTAAGAGCGCCAGTTGTAACGGGGCTGATTTACTGTCAGTGTGCAGTAACCCTGTTCTGCATACTCCTCTCTGCTGCACATTGCAGTGGGAAACTCCTCTGATTTATCCCACTATTCAGGATCTATCAGCTACCGCTGAAAAAAATTAACTTTTTTGAAAAAAGATAAAAATTTGAAAAAAATAATTTTTTTTAAAAAAGTTAAGATTTTGAAAAAAATAATTTTTTTGAAAAACAGGTTAACAACTTGAAAAAAATAATTTCAGTGAAAAAAAAGTTAAAATTATGAAAAAAATCATCTATATATATATATATATTATTATTATTAGAAAAAATAACCTGTCACCTGTTCTCCCTTGCGGGATGAGTAAGTGTACGTTGTTACGGTTTAAGAAAGGCAAATATAAGTGTACGTGGTTACTATTTAAGTAGGTCAAAAATAACCCGTCACCTGTTCTCCCTTGCGGGATGAATAAGTGTACGGGGTTACGGTTGTAAGTACTGCAAATATAAGTGTATGTAGTTACTGCTTAAGTAGGGCAAAAATAACCTGTCACCTGTTCTCCCTTGCGGGATGAATTAGTGTACGTGGTTTCGATTTAAGTAGGGCAAATACAAGTGCACGTAGTTACTATTTAAGTACGTCAAAAATAACCGGTCACCTGTTCTCCCTTGCGGGATGAATAAGTGTACCTCGTTACGGTTTAAGTAAGGCAAAAATAACCGGTCTTATGTTCTCCCCTGCGGGATGAATAAGTGTACGTCGTTACGGTTTAAGTTGGACAAATACAACCTGTCATCTGTTCTCCCTTGCGGGATGAATAAGTGTACGTGGTTACGGTAGTAAGTACTGCAAATATAAGTGAATGTAGTTACTGCTTAAGTAGGGCAAAAATAACCTGTCACCTGTTCTCCCTTTCAGGATGAATAAGTGTACGTGGTTACGGTTTAAGTAGGGCAAATACAAGTGTATGTAGTTACTGGTTACGTAGGACAAACATAACCTGTCATCTGTTCTCCCTTGCGATATGAATAAGTGTACGTGGTTACGGTTTAAGTAGGGCAAATTTAAGTGTATGTAGTTACAGTTTATGTAGGGCAAGAATAACCTGTCACCTGTTCTCCCTTGCGGGATAAATAAGTATTCGTGGTAACGGTTTAAGTAGGGCTAATATAAGTGGGTGTAGTTGCTGTTTACGCAAGGCAAAAATAACATTTCACATGTTCTCCCTTGCGGGATGAATAAGTGTAACTGGTTACGGTTTAAGTAGGGCAAATATAAGTGTATGTGGTTACTGTTGAAGTAGGGCAAAAATAACCTGTCATCTTTTCTCCCTTGCGGGAAGAATAAGTGTACGTGGTTACGGTTTAAGTAGGGCAAATATTAGTGTACGTGGTTACTATTTAAGTAGGGCAATAATAACCTGTCATCTGTTCTGACTTAAGGGATGAATATGTGTATGTGGTTACTGTTTAAGTAGGATAAATAAGATGTAGTTACTATTTATGTAGTGCATATGTGCTCTATTATTAATTCGCAATTGCAGCAGAAGTAAGTGTAGGGGTATACGTGTATAAATATTACATTAATATGTACATATTATCGTTAACCCATTGTTCTCCAACTTCTCATGTTATTGTTAGTTGTTTATTCGTATTAACACATAAAATGGTAAGTGATATACACTAATTACTATCATACTGTTAACACAAAAATATTGGTACAATTAAAAAACATTATACCAGTAGCCTAGTACTTTGTTTATTATACTTACAGAGTACTTCTACTTTTGGGCTAATATATGGTGAAAAGATATTTGCTTTGGTATAAATGATGTCATTGATTATTTGTTACATATACTTAAGGTGAATGTCCCAATTTCTACTCATTTAATCTTTTTTATGTTTATTACAAATATCAAACGTATTTCTAAATTATTCAAATATTTGCAGACATATTTAATCAATTAAAAAGAACTAATTATAAGATTATGAAGTAAATACAACACCTGTTACAGAAGCAAGACTATGTGAGTAGAAATAGGGCTTAAGTGAGTAGAAATTGGGACATTCACCTTAAATATCATAGAAAATTTGATGAAAAGATATTTTTACTTTAGCCTTCAGTTCTAATCTTTTATTGTAGAATACTCTGCTACATATTTTTTTTTAGTGCAGACTTAAAATAATGATATTCACGCATACTTTTATCAAATATTCAATTATTCTTGTATTGATTGTTTGAATTAATCAACACGGTGTACTTACTAATGCAATTCCTCGATTTTGTTGACATCGTAGAGAAAGTTGATTAATTAC
Source organism: Megastigmus dorsalis (assembly GCA_900490025.1). Lineage (NCBI taxonomy): Eukaryota > Metazoa > Arthropoda > Insecta > Hymenoptera > Megastigmidae > Megastigmus > Megastigmus dorsalis. The sequence goes on from UELU01112613.1 coordinate 3,618, forward strand.
TATCACATTAAGCCCATAGAAATATAAAAAATGAATATTCGATTCTCGAAAAATTAAATAACTTTACACGGTTCACATAATCACAAATCCAATTATTATTGTATCACTTGCACGCTAGTTGATTTATGCAATTATGCGATTTTCTTGACATTGTCGAGAAAGTTGGTTAAGTGCTGTCATGTTAAGACCATAGAAAAATAACAAATTACTTTTCTAAGCTCGAAAACTTAATTAACCATGCACGCGCGGCTGAATAGTTCCAATTGTTATTGCATTACTTGCACAAAAGTTTGTTTATGCAATTATCCGATTTTCTTGAGATCGTAGAGAAAGCTAGTTAAGTGCTATCATATTAAGACCACAGAAAAATAACAAATTACTATTCTAAGCTCGAAAACTTAATTGACCATACACGCGCGGCTGAATAGTTCCAATTGTTATTGCATTACTTGCACAAAAGTTTGTTTATGCAATTCCTCGATTTTCTTAACATCGTAGAGAAAGTTGATTAATTACTATCACATTAAGACCATAGAAATATAAAAAATGAATATTCGATTCTCGAAAAATTAAATAACTCCACTCGCGTAGCTGAATCATAGTTCTAATTGTTATTGTGTTACTTGCTCTCTAGTTTGTTCATGCAGTTATCAATTATCTGTTTATTATAGAAAAGTAAAAAAAGGAATACGCGTAGCTCGAAAGTGTAAACAACCCCATACACGTAGCTTAATGACAGTTCCAATTAATATTGTATCACTTGCACTCTAGTTTGCTTATAATAATAAAAAATATCATATATATTTAGAATGATAACTTCTAAATTATGAAAATGATAATGACATGATCTCGATAATGTTAATAATTTAAATAATAGGATAAATAAAGTGTAGTTTAATTTTTTACATTGGCATTGTACACCTATCATTTTTTCCCCAGTTTGTTAGAGGAAAATGGCATCATTCCATTGGGAGAGTGAATCTGATTTCAGCGATACTATTGTTACTATTGTTCGTTTATGTTTGTTGTTTATGGTTATGTAGTTTACACTACTCGGGTCCAGAAGCCTCCGTACCAGCGTGGACGGTTTGGGCGACAGAATCAACGTATGCGTGGTCGCGGTGGTCAGCGAGGTAGTTTGAGTGAAATGCATGCCTTGGGCAAATTGAAACTCCGAGAAAGAGATCGTAAAGGTCCAACGAAACGTTGGGCTCGTCAGTAAGGTTTTCGGGATGCATCTGTTACTGTAAGACCAGATTGGGTTATCATAGAAGAAATGGACTTCCCACGTCTTAGTAAACTTACCCTTCCTAGTGTCAAAGAAGGATAAGATGTTCTTTGCTGTGGAGCTCTGGAATTCTATGATAAAACTTATGACTGAGTTAGTGTAAAGAACGAAAAACTTTTACAAAGGATTGATCGCATTTTCCATACTGTTATTAGGACTGATGATCCTACTATTTGTAATTTATGAAAAACTGAAGGTAACGTTTATGCTACCGATGCAATTCTAGCAACTATTATGTGTTGCACTAGCAGTAACTATTCTTGCAATATATGTAAATAAAATGATTATAAAAATTATAGTTATTTATTAATATTAAATATATTTTACTAAATTGTGAAGTACTTTTTTGGTTATATATTTATTGAAAGAGTAAGTATATACCGCTTTTGTAGGATAAGGGAGCACAGTGGGAAAAGGCACTTAAATTAAACTCGTAGTAATTCACTTAAACTTTAACTATATTCATTCTATAAATCTTAATCAATGCCTAAAGGTAAATATAAAATGTTTTGGATTTTCTGTTATTGTTTCGTGTGTCTCGGGCGCTGGTCGCAAGAGTTCTGACTAAGGTGAGGCGTGTTTGAGCAAAAACAATAGTTTGAGCAAAAACGTGTAGAGCTACAATAGATATGTTTATGTGTATACGTGTATATGTGTGAGTGTTTCTTCGTGTGTCTCTTCATTTTTGAACATCCCGCCCGCCTTCGGCAGGTGTTGGCGAGCTAGATACGTTCACAGGCAAAACAATAGATATTTTAACAATAGGATGGCTGAAGGTTGACGAGGCAGTCTGGACCTGTACGACTCGGACAAGCCCATCTTCTCCAGGATTAGTGACGATTATTCGAGCCAGTCGCCATTTGCAGAGCGGATATAGATTAGAGCGCACGAGGCAGAGGTCACCCACCTTTACTTACGGTTTTGGAGTGCTCCATTTGGATCGTTGTTGTAGACTATGCAAATATTACGATGACCACCTATTCCCAAAGTGCTCATACATTTGGCGGATCATCTGCCAACGATTCAATCTCGAAGCAGCGATGTCAGTGAGCGTCGGTGTTCCGATCAGGAAATGGGGTTAAAGTACCAAGGTAAGTCGGATAGTCAGAAAGAGGTTGTAGAGGTCTTGAATTAAGGCAGGCTTCTATTTGAGTGAGTAAAGTTGTCATCTCTTCAAATGTAAGCAAGGCATCACCGATAACTTGCTTGAAATGAAATTTAACAGATTTGACGGCTGCCTCCCAAATGTTGAAACACCAAGAAATGGTCAAAATTGCTGGACTCGCTTACGAGGCAAGTCTCCCATTAATTGCGAGGCTGGGGCTGCTCGTTGTCGCCAACAGCGAAGGCACTTAAAAACGGTGGTTTCAATTAGTTGATGTCCTATTAAAATCCAGAATGATTGCCTTAAAAATCCGAGAGTTAACTGTGTAACTCCGTGTAGAATTTTCTCGTGAGCATCTCAAGCTAGTAATTGCGTGAAGTACGACTCACGAGGCAAAATAATTGGATGTCGCTCATCGGGATGTAGTAGAGAATGTCGTAAGCGCATGTCCACCTACACACAATAAACCATCTTCATCGAGAAAAGGATTGAGCTGTCTAAACGTACTTTTACGTGAAATTGGTCGTGCAGTGGAGAGGCAATTAATTTTTCTCGAGAAATGACGAGTTTGTACGTAAAGAATCAAGTGGTTCTGCGCTTCTTGAAGTTGAATCGGAGTAAGCTGAGAGATATTCGTTGAATCCTTTTTGTTTTTGAGTTACTTACGTCGACGAAGTTGTTTGATGAATTTAAGGCACCGCGCTGTGACGCGTAGAAGCTTGTTGATTGAACTATACTTTGTGAGGAGGTCAAATTCCTGGACTGAATTGATCACGACAAGGCAAGGTGTGCTTCGTCTATGCGGGCAGTCGACTGAAAATTCATACTTGCTATCCCTCGGAGTCTGAGCATTATTAGCTGTTAGAAACGGCGGTCCTTGCATCCAGAGTATTGAATTTACAAGTTCGGAGTCAGTTACATCTCGAGAGGCAAGATCAGCAGGATTAATCTTTCCATCAATGTTATGCCATGACGCTTGCGGCAGCGTCGTTTGAATTTCTGTGACTCTGTTGGCGAAGTAAGTTTTCCACGCAATTTGATGTTCTCGTAACCATGAGAGTACTATAGTGGAGTCAGACCACAAATGACAGGCAACTACTTTGAGCGTGAGACAATCTCGTATCCGACTGACAAGTCTTACGCACACCAAGGCACCACACAGTTCTAGGCGTGGCAGACTTTCGTTTGAGGTCAGTAAAACAGATTGCAGACGACCTTGTTCATCAGCCGAGCAAACTTAGAGGCAGGCTGCGTGGGCCCGCTCAGAGGCATCTGAGAAGCCGTGTAATTATTTAGCCTCTTCAATCTTGTCAGTCTAACAGTCTTAACGAATGAGCTGAGCAGCACGATTTGGTGAACTTGCAAGCCCGTAGGAAACTGTGTAGAGGTTATAGGCTTGGATGGGCTGATCTTCAGAAAAACGCCAAAAAATTCGCTGCAACAGTCTATCTGTTGGGTCAATCTGAATATTTTCTCGATATCAGCAGAAAAGGCATAAAGAGACTTTCACCAGCGAAAGGCAGTCGTTGATCGCAAATTCATTACGAAGCTTCACAGATCCGTTGAAAACTACTCTGAGTTTGGTTGTTTCCCCATTAACCTTGAAGACACCATGATGAGGCAATATAAACAATGGCGAATCACTTGGTGGAGTTGCTGAATACAGTCAATTCACAGAACAGAAGAAATTACACCATTAGGATCTCAAATAATCTTGCATTTTGAACTTCCAGCACACTGCTCATGAAAATCTTATTACAGTTACTACATTTAAAATCACTACCATCCATAACACAGCATTCTATATATCAGCACTTGTACACCTCATGTCTCATATTTCTCCTATTACTTATGTTATGTGAACTACTCGTTGTCACATAAGAAGCACAATAACAATTCACAATAAAATATCAGTAAATTAACAATTAATAGTTAACAGACAGCATAATTACACTTTCAGATTATACACAGTAAATGCTCTTATATCTATACAGCTACTATAAGCCAAGAGCACGTAGCACTTATAAATAAAAGTTTCTCAAAACAACCATAAACAAATATTCACTTAATATATAATATCTATAAACAGAAAAGTCTCTGAATTCAAATAATAAACATTGTAGTTTATTTAGGTACAACGTACACCAGAATAACCAGAATAACACTTTCAGGTTATACTCAGTAAATGCTATATAATGTGTAGTATGAGGTTATATAGCATAGTAGCACTGTACAACTAAAAATTAAATGAACGATAAATTATATGAGGCCTAAAATTTAGCTGTAAATTATATCGTTAATATCCTTCGACGCATGTGCGCGAAGCAGGTGAACCTCCGTGCCAGAATCGCCTGCTTTACGAATTAGTATCGAAATACATTATAGTTTGATACTCTGGTGATAGCACTTGTGCCACTTCTCGCCCCTGCAATATGTCTTTGACAAAGAATGTATCTGTAATGTTCGATGAATATCTGAAAAAAAAACGCTGAAACTCACTTTCTCTTTAACCTCCACTATTCTCACTCATGTTCGGCAATAAGTCAAGATTTTAATTAATCTTCCAACAATATGTAGTCAATTGTTAGGTTAACAAATGCAGTACTTCATTTTGACTTAAAACTTACCTTGCTCCCCTACGAACATGAAATGTAAGAAATTTTTAAACCTTCCGATTTTCCCATTAATATGAGAAGACCCATATATAATTTGTTGTTAAAGTATATTTACAGAATCATTGTATCATTTCAATTTCCGGTTTCTGGGGATTTGTTTTTAATACAGCAATATCTGTTTCAGATACTACAAGACCAAAAAGAGATAAAGAAACTGATGGTCGTGATTATCATTTCATAAGTTCTAGAGAAGAAATGGAACGAGATATCCAAAAACATCTATTCATTGAAGCTGGTCTATACAATGGGAACCTATACGGAACTTCAATTGCTTCAGTTAAAGAAGTAGCTGAAAAGGTAAAAGTAGATAAGTGATTACTTTAACATATTTCAGTGGATGAATAAATTTCTCATTTTTGCGATACTGATATTAATTTCAAGATTTTCTTTACCGTGTAATTTGATCAATAAAATTTGAAGAATTTCAATAAGCTATTAAATATTTCTATTTTAGGTTAAAAATAAACTTATGCCATTCGATGAAGTCGCGCTAGTGCAATGATATGGTGGAGACAAAATAGTGGATGCATTAAGGCAGATATAAGTTATGAGTCATCAAAATTTAGTAAAAACGTGCGCAGTCAGTGGTATTTTGAATATATCTGACGAAATTTTATTTTATCGAATTGAGGTGCATACTGTATGAAAAAGTAATTGGGTGTAGTTAATTGAAGATTGTTTCTATAACATAAGGTTTAGAATTCAAACACTTGAACACTATATTGTTCAAGTATAATGGCAGGAAAACAATAGATAGAATATACAACTTAACTTTATTAGAACACAAGAACGTAAAATTTTACTCAATGCTTTGTAACTTTGTAAACTTTGTAAGAAACAATGCTTGAAAAACTTTAAGACAAAGCATTTTCTAATGCTCAAGGCCTCTTATACGTTTGCCATATTTTACGAAGGATGTACTGTGAAAATGATTAAATAATATTGCTATTAAGGTGGATACTCGTATAGGTTGTATCCCTAATAACACAGAATGTTATAAAGACGTTATTAATACGTTTTAAAAAATACGGGACAACGGCTTTTTTCAATGTTTAAAACGTCTTTTAAACGTTATTTTGGCCGGAAATATTTTTCCAAAAAAGTCTACAGTAGCTGTTTTATACGTCTTAAAGACGTTCCCTAGTGGAAATGACTTATGTGCTGAACTGTGTCTAACTGTGCAGAAATGTGCCGAAATGTGCCATAAATGTGTCCAGGTATATACAATTGGAACATTTAACACATTTTGGCACATTTCGGCACATTTTCGCACAGTTAGGCACAGAAATTATTTTAAGAGTGGTAAATAAGTTTCCTGTGTTTTTGCACATTTTTACACATTTTGGCACATTTTGGCACATTTCGGCACATTTAGACACATTTATGCACATTTATGCACAATTAGGCACATTTGTGCACAGTTTGGCACAGTTGGACTCTACACATTTTGGCACATTTTGGCATGATTCTGTATGAATCTAAATGTGCCATTTTTAGCCGAAAAATATCGTAGTATACTGAAAGGTTCCATACTGTGCTCAAATGTGCCATTTTGTGCTGAAATGTGCCGAATTGTGCAAAAATGTGCATAAC
>UELU01112711.1:0-10927 GCA_900490025.1 Megastigmus dorsalis
CATGTATACCTCCCTTTTATCCTGCCACTTCAGGACCATCCAAACCATATTATGAGCAATTTCAACTTCGCCTTTTTTGAGTTTCTCATTCAAGGCAGGTAGCCCTTTTCTATTTTTTCTAATTGTCCCGCATAATCCAGTATCACGCTCATGCAAAAATTCCGTCAAAATCGGAGAGGAATACCAATTATCAACGTATAAAATATGGCCTTTTCCAAAATAAGATTTCATCATTTGGGCCACAACATCGCCTGAAACACCTAGTTCAAAGGAATCACATTCTGTATTCTTACCCGTATAAACGATGAAATCTAAAATGATTCCGGTTTGGCAATCTACAAGCATGTAGATTTTTATACCGAACCGATGGTGTTTCAGTGGTAAATATTGCTTGAAAGACAATCACCCTTTTCACGGAACAAGGCTTTCATCAATACAAAGTTTTTGTCCCGAATCTAAAATATTTGAAAATTTATTTTTCAGATGATCAATAACATTTTTTATTTTTTTTTAGCGGATGATTGGATGGAATCTCATTATTTTGTAAATGCAAAAAACTCAATAACTGTCGGTAGCGATTATGACTCATCGTTTGAGGGAATATAGGAGTTGATAAAATAGGGGAAGTACTCCAATAATCTTGGAGGCGTCCTTTCTTGACGTGTCCCATTAGAATAGAGAGGGCAAAAAATTTTAGAAGCTCTTTTCTGTGTTCATCTTCCCATTCCTTCATATTTACACGCTCGGATTGAGGGTTTTGATGATAATAACGATTGGTCTCCTCACAAATAAGGTCAAGTAAAAAATTATCGAAAAATAATTGGAAATAATGAATAGGACCATTTCCACCTAGTCCAACATCTTCTTTCATACAAGAACGTGAAACGAACGGTTTTATAGAGGGAAAAATAGAATTGTCCACAAATATGTCCAGACCTGGAACGTAATCAATATCATCAGGATCTATCTCGATAATCTCCTCATCAGAATCTACTTCACATTCTGATTCAGACTCTCCACTACTATTAGCCATTTTCATAAATAGAAAATTCAAACAACGACAATCGAACATTATGTAGATCACTTTGGCTAAAAGAGCTATATGGTGAATATAAATAGTCGGCTCACTCTGACTTATAGTTTCCACGGAGTTTTTTTACTTGCGAGTAGTTTGATAGTGGGTAGTCGCCACCTAGCTGTCATGTACAGACCACGTACATATCCAATATAAGTTTGAGTAAAAAATTCGAAAATGTAATTATCTAGTATACCGGGAGTATTTTTGAAAACTTTCCACCTAAATATCTCAGAAACCGCGGCGCGGATTGAAAATCGGCGAAATACGTATTCCATGAATTCGAGGGGGGCGAAAAACTATATAATTAGTTTTCTACCCAAAGTGAGCACACTGCCCATATTGGGGTCAACTTGATTTTTTTTAATGGAAATCTAATTTTAATTTTCGCAGCGTGTTCTACGCGGAAAAAGAATGAACTTTTCTCCCCCACCTCAATATTTCGAGTTATTATAACATGGAAATTTGAATCCTAAATTGTGGTTTTTTTGTGAAATTTCCAACTCAACATCTCAAAAATCGTGGAAAACAGCCAATGAAACAGAGGTTCAACCGATTGTTTCCGGGATTTCTGAGGTATTGAGTTGGAAATTTTGCAAAAAACCATAATTTACGGTTCAAATTTTCCTGCGCTAATAGCTCGAAATATTAGGGGGGGGGGGGATTTTTCCTACAAATGTTAATTTTTTTCCGCCCAGAACATGTTGCGAAAATAAATAATGGGATTCCCACTCAAAAAAATCAAGTTGACCCCAGTATGGTCAGTGTCCCCACTTTGGGTAGAAAACTAATTGTATGGTTTTTCGCCCCCCTCAAATTTACCGAACACATATTTCGCCGATTTTTAATCCGCGCCGCGGTTTCTGAGCACCCGGTATAGTATCCGACATATTACTTCCGCCATTTTGAATTTTCATTTTGATGACAGAATCGAGTTCAGAGACCTTAATAACCCTCAAAGACCCACTTAGGTGTGCTTAATTAATGAAAAAACATATGACGCCTACAGGCGTCATCCCGGCCCTCTAAAGGTTAAATAAATTTGAAACAAATTGTGTTTGATGCTTATATTTTCTACAGTAGTTGTGCAGTCGCAACATTTGTAATACATGAGCAGCGCAGTTTCAATTTTTTTCTTCGTTTTATATTTGATTAAATTTTTTATTAAATTGCTGCCAGCGTTTTATTCAGCGCATGCATTCAGTTGCTAATAACATTTTGTAATAGTATTTTTATAACACCTCTTTGTATACAATGTTTTTAGTGTAAATTTTGTGTTTACACTTTAATTTACTGTTCTCTACTTTAGCATTGTTCAGCAGCAATATTTTTAAATTTTTTCTACTCTTAGCTTTTGAAAGGGCTACGTATAACTGACCATGGCTAAAGAATGGGGACGGTAAGTAGATACCAACTTCATTATATGATTGCCCTTGTGATTAATTATTCGTCATCGCGAAACCTAATCGAATTGGAAACTGTTTTCGACGCATATTAAATGGTATTTCTTCTTTAGATGGTGATAAAGTTATTCTTGGTATTAAAACCAATTTTCCGATACTTTTTCCACTTAAAATTTCTGCTTTGATTGAATATTCCATAAGCATTTTCACTAATAATCTGATTCCATTGCAAAGACCTTCGTTTAAATTTAGATTTCTTAAAAGAATTACTATAGTACCAATTTTTAATTGTAATTTATGGGATGGAAGACCATTAGGTGTAAGAGAATTTAAAAATTCTATAGGTAACATAACATCTAAATTTTCTCCATTATCATCTTCTGCTGTATCTACACTTAAATATTCAACCATTTGCCCTTCCATTATATTCAAAATTTTATTATTAATATCAATTACATCATTATTTGTGGGAGCCAATATAACTTTATTTTTTAAATTTGTGTCATTAATCTTTATTTCATTTCCAAAAATTTCTATAATGATGTCATTTTCATTTGTTAACAAATCATTAGGTTTTTCTATTAATTGATTTTCTTCTTCATATATATTTGAACGTTTTCATTCGCCTATATTTAATAGCCATTGTTTAAAATTATTATCATTATCAGATACTCGAAGATTTTCATTTAGGGTCATGCGTATAAAATTTTGCCTTAACAGAATTTTCAATAACTTCAATGCGAATGCCATGCCTAATAACTGGTAACGTTTGTCTAAAATTTCCTGAACCAAGTAACGATTTACCGCCAAATATTTTTTTATCATTACATATATCTTGAAGTAGACGATCGACTGCCTCAAAAGCAAATTTTGATGTCATAGATACTTCATCCCATATTATAATTTGGACTTCTTTTAATGTTGTACACTCTGTTATATTAAGTGGTAATTCAAAAGTTATATATACTGTCTTCCTATTACTTAATAAATTTGCCGCAATCCCTGTCCAAGCAACACATATAAATGGTATATTCGAAAATTTTAGATAGTCTATTAGTACGTTGAGTAAGTAACTTTTTCCACTTTCTACGGGTCCATCTATAAAAATACAGTTTTTTTCTTTATATTTTAAACGTTCCAAGACAGTATCGTATATAATTTTTTGTTGAGTTTTTAATGAATTAACTTTTACTTCTAATTCATTAAAAATGTTGAATGTATTACAGCATGTTGTTATTTCATCGTATTCTTTTATATATGTAGATATATAAGGTAAATTAAAATCACGTTAAGTGTACCCATTTACTTGTAAATTTCTATCAATTATGTTTAATGGTCGGTTTTCACCATTATCTTTTTCAAATTTTGGGTGATACAAATGATGTTTGTATTTTTCTTGCATTAATAGGATTGTGGAAAACACAAATAAACGCAAACAATTCACAAAGGGAATTCATCTTCATTAACTAACTGTTTAGCTACAGCAGCTTTATAAAATGTAGAATATATTGTACCATCAACAGAACGCAAATCTTGAAATGAAGTTACTCCTTTTACGTGTAAAAGTAACAATCTAATAAAATATCTTTGACGATCTTTTGGATTAACTAAATACATTCTACTCAATATAGGCTTATTTGTTTTTTTTTCTCTTATTCCATTTTGTAGAGGTTTTATCAAACACATAATGCACTGAAATTTCGGAATATAAATAATTCTGTGCTTCAGAATCTATTTGATTTAATTTAAAATAAGCTGTTAACGTAGTGTCTTAATTTTTATTTATTGCTTCTTCTTCTTTTCCTTCTTCAAAGTATATTACTTGTTCACCTTGATCATGAACAGCTAATCGTATTATAGTGTGTGAAATTTGATATAAATGATATTCTAATAATCTGTGCATGGCTTCTGGGGGACATAAATACCTTGTATTAATATACTGCTTAATTTTGTCATATTCGTATTCGTAGCTTTCATTATTTTCTTTTTGATTAAAATCATCAAAATTTTATCCAAAATTGATACCAGCATTACGTATCTCTATGTAAGCACAATCATGTCCTTTATAACAATATTTAAACAAATACTTGATACATTGTACAGTTGAAGATACTTCCACATTAATATGAGAATTAAATTTTAACAGTAAATAAAGGTTGTATGGAACAACATATCTATTATCAGCTACCTCATTATAATTTTTGCCTTTATAATTGATTTTTTTACCATCATTTCTTCGCATGTAAAATGGATATCCAGATTTATTAAAACTTGTTTTATTATTATATTTTTTTTTGGAAAATTTTTCGTACATTGTTTTGTATCTTTATTCATACAGGGAGAATTGATGTTTTGTTCCCCGCAAGGACCATGGATCATAAACTGTTTCACTTTTTTATGTAACTGCGGATATATATCTTCATTTGGAATTTCTGCATTTATTAGTTGATCAACTTTTTCTGGAGTATTAATTTTATTATTTTCATCTAAAAATAATAACATATGCATGTGTGGAAGTCCTCGCTTTTGAAATTCAATAACATAAGTATAAGCAACACTTCTTCCTAAAACACCTTTTTTAACTACCATTTCTTTAAATTCTTTTACTTTTTGATAAAATACTTTAACAACAATATCTGGTCTATCAATTGCAGTTTCATATTTTTCAAGATTTTCAATTCTTTCCTTCCAGTTTGGATTGCATGTCATTGTTATAAATAAATCCGGCTTTACATCACGATTTACAAGACTCACTGAATCAACATAGTTTTGTTTTAAATACCTTGGACTTCCGGTAAAATTTGATGGTAAAATAAACATTCTTCCGATTTTAATATTTTCAGATTCTTTTTTTTTATGTAAATAATCTATTACGCCTTTATAACAATCGCTTCTTAAAATATTTTTTTTTCTGATGAAATATATTCTTAAACTTTCAACTTTTACGAATGCATCAATTATCGCCTGCTGAGAAATTTTACCTAAATTAAGATTTGGATTAAATTCATTTCTTATAGAAAGTCTATAATTATAAAATTTTAAATTTTAAATAGGGGGACCGGTGCAAGTAGGCTACAGAGGTAAGTAGGCGCACTGCTAATAACTCGCTATCTACGATATAAATAGGTGAACTATGTGTACTAGATTCATGTAAACAATGTGTTGTTAATATGCTATGAGTCTCAGTATGGTAGAAGACTTCGTCCCGAAACAGGTAAGTTTTTGATTTCTTGTATACTCAAAATTTGTTTTCTGCTTTTGGAAAAGTATTCACTACAATTTTTATAAATATCTGATAATAAATATTAATATACCATATGGTAGAGGTGTCTATAGTATATAATATCCCATATAAATTTTTTTTAATTCATGTAAATAATGAAAAAAATTGAAGTCAAACTTTGACATGCCTTTGGGGTAAGAAAGTGGATTTTTTCGGGGGCAAGTTGGCTTCTTCAAATTTAATGTCTGTTTTGAGAAAAAAAATATTTTATATGAGTAGCACTTATTTTAACAATGTTTTTAGTAAAATGGTCCGCACATACATACGAAAAACTAAAAGAGCAAAAACACCAAAGGATGATTTTACGAGCGATAAAAGAAATCAAATATGAAAGAAAGACAATTCGCGGAACAGCTGAGAAATATGATATTCCATCAAGGAGTTTGACGAGATATTGCAAAAAAGTTAGCTATGAAGAGCTTGAGAGAATGGAAATTGAGTCAAATGCATCTTCAAATCTCTCATTTGGATACAGTAACAAAAGAAAGGTATTTAAAGCTCTATACTGAAAATTGATCCAAATTTAATTTTAAAAATATAAATATTAAATTGTACTTTTACACATATTTATGGATGATCAAGAACAGAATCTAGAAGATTATGTGAAATAAGCTTCACATATTTATTTTGGTTTAACGCCCATTGAGGTAAGACGTCTCGCTTACGACAACGCGGTCTTGTTGAAAATCAATATACCACCAAATTGGATAGAAAAAAGAATTGCAGGAGTTGAATGGTTTACATCTTTTATAAAACGACACAAAGATCTATCGATTCGAACACCGGAAGTAACAAGTTTAGCTAGAGTGTCAGGATTTAACAAACATAGTGTAAATATCTTTTTTGAAAATTTACAGAATGTATTGAATCGCTATTCATTTTTGCCTCAAGGTATTTGGAATACAGATGAAGCAGGAATCACTACAGTTCAAAAACCGAATCGAATTGTTGCACGGAGAGGCTTTAAGCAAATCGGACGAATTACTTCAGGTGGACGAGGAGCTTCAGTTACGATGATGCGCTCTGTTTCTGCTGCAGGAAACTCGGTACCACCATTCTTCGTTTTTCCTCTGGTAAAATTCCGTCCTCATTTTTTAAACAAAGGACCTATGGGAAGCGTTGGATGTGCTAATCCTTCAGGATGGATGACAGAAAATCTTTTTTTGAATATTTGAAAGTTTTCGCTCAGCACATTAAGTGTACCAAAGAAAAACCAGTGTTATTGCTACTAGGCAATCATGGATCTCATTTAAGCATCGATGCAATAGATTATGCAAGGTAAAACGGAATCGTTATGCTGTCTTTCTCATCCCATTGTTCACACAAATTACAACTATTAGATTAGAGCGTTTATGAACCTTTCAAACACTACGTCAATAAGCATTCCGACAATTGGATGACTAATAATCCAGGTAGAACCATGACAATTTGATATTCCAGGGATAGTGAAATTGGCTTTACCTACCGCCAGCACGCCAAGGAATATTCAAGCTGGATTCAAATCTAAGGGAATATGTCCATTTAATAATGAAATTTTTCAAGATCATGACTTTATGCCAGCATATGTTACAGACAGAGAAAATACAGCGGGTTAGTACCCATCTACTAACACTAAATTGATTTGTGCGAGTGTCAATCGGCGCGTCTGTAACCGTTTAACGGAATAATACCTATTGTGTTTGGCAATAGAAACTTTTTTCTAAATACATACGAACACGCCGATGGAATAGTAGTTGCAGAAACAAAAAGGTCGGTGTCTCCCACTTCGAGAAAAATATTTCTGAACGCGACACATGTCCGTCGTAAAATTTCAGCGTCCATACGACAATATTCTACAATTTCGTGTTTGAAATAAAAAATGTGATTCTCGGCGTTTTTGCTGTACCGTTCAAAAAAAGAATTTCTCCCACTGCTGGCCATCGAGTCGGGGGCGTAAAAGTACACATCTGGCAAGGGACTGACGTATTCCTGATTTTTGAGGGTATTAAAATAATGCAGGAAATATACTTTTTTGCTGCTAGGTGGAAGATCGAAGGTAGCAGGTAAAGCGCTCAATTTCATGTGAAAATAATTCAAACTATCGATGAATTTTTTACAACCGTGCTGTATTGTAATTATATTTTGTCCGTTAAGAATAATATTAGGTATACTTTGACTCGATCTTTCAATATAAATTGCGCGTCGAAGCCACGAGCGTTGTGTGCTATACACGATTTGATGAAATTGAGATTTATCTCTGACACACAATTCGAGCAATAGTTTTGCAGGGTCATCGCGAAAAACGAACTCGCGTATACTACAAGTGGGGCACCATTGCGAAATATCATCCAAGTCGATGCAATCGGTACACACTTGCTGCGCAACACAAAGATTAGATATATGTAGCTGATATATGTATGTAGCATGATCCTGATAAGTTGCATTTTGACGCGTTTCGAAATCATATAAAATAAATAAATATTTTTTTATTCGCTCGAGTTGACCCTGTGCGACGTTTATTGGTTGCATATGACATAATTCATTGACGCTATAACGATGCGTACAATATTTACACCAATTAACGCCACAGTCGTGCGGTCCGCGAAATCTGTTTGTGACTTTCAAACATCTTTCGCACACTTTAACTACGTCGCACAATTTTTGATTTTATCGAAGCTATTGATCTAAGCGTTACGGCATCGATTGTTAAATTTCTAGTTCGCCGCGCGCCTGATCCGGCGGGCATATCGATAATCGTAGTTTTTAAAATAAAAGTATCATCGATGCTAAAATTCTCGTTGCTCTGCGTTGAACTATTAATCAAGCCCCAGAGATCTTCGTAAAAAAAGGTTCTTACAGGTCTTAACGATATACCGCCCGCTCCATGCACGAAATTCTAGCTACTAATACTTACGCCAATTAAATCGTTTTCGTCACGCGGAATCGTAGTTAAATACGTGTAAATATCCCTAATAGCGCTTTCTAACCATATTATGAGGTTGACGCGCGCCGAAGGTAGCTCGTTTATTCGCATAATTGTTCTTTTACCTGTCATCCGAAACTTTTGAATAAATGACTTGGGTTCTTCTACGATCGTAAAACGCTCGCCTGGTGGTCTTATGTCGTTGTCGGGGATCGTAGGCTCGGCGTCTCCGCCGCCGCCTCCTATCTGCATAACTTCATCGCCGTCGCACATAACAGCTTCGGTAGACGGATGCGAACGGTGAGGGGCTCGAAGCTGGCTGCGGTGAAAGCGACGGTGAGGGGGGCAGCGATGGCCATGTGGAGGACGAAGTGTCTGTATCCATACTGGACGATACGTCGTCTTGTTGATCAGCTGTAATTATTAAAAAATCGTTTTAACTAATTATCGGCTAAATATTTTTTTTCAAAGTAATAAGAGGTATTGTTTTTCCTTTTTTAAAAATCATTCCTCGAACTTGCCGTCGAAACTCTCGTGTATACGCTCTAGAAGATCGGCCAATTCGACATGCGGCAGGTTATATAGTGGAGAATTTTCATCCATAGCTTGATCGTGAAACCAGCGCAATTCTTGCACATGCATGATTCTACGAACGTATACAGCCAAGTTTCCGCTGCTATCGATATCCGACACATCGAGTCCGGAATTATTCGCGTGTCTTCTTCGAATTGCTTTTTTAAAAATAAATAAAAAATAAACAATTTTATTTAAAAATTAATAAATTTATAAAAACTTGCGTTCGTTAACGCGACGATCCAGAATATTGGTTTCGTCGAAAGCGTTGTAAACCAAACGCCGCCCGTCCTCGATGTTATGGTATTCCCTTTCGCGAGGTGACGTCCAACGATAATAAAAATTATGCAACAGCTGTGATCGCTCCGGCGCGATGACGCCTGCGGTGCTCGTCGAAGCTCCATCCACTCGTTGCACCGCTCTCATGACTGCAAGGTGCGGTTCTATATATGAGGCGTTTCACATCAACTCTCCAAGCTCGGCGCGGGAGCGCTTAATGGTGCTGTTCGGTGGCGGCGTGCGAATGCATTGTCATTTATTTATTCATTGGCTTTCGGACGCATTAAATAAATTAAATTTTCTTTTATTTATGCAAATGTATTTTTGTTTGTTAATTTGTTTAGTTAATAATTATTTTTTTTCTCATTATATGAATATTACAAAAAAATAGAAAAGTTTCAGGATTGTTTTATAAAATAATCAACATGTTTAGGAAAAATTTAATTATGACACCACCGATAGATCGCTTGTACTGAAATTCCGATGCTCGAAAGTGATTATGCAAGATTTGTTTATATGTGTACGATTGATATGCAACGTTGAAGTATGCGTTTTTTCGTCTTAACGAACTAACTGTGCCTTTGCGATTATTCTTTAACTGATCTGTCTTTTTCAAGACAAACTTACTGCATTTGATCTTTCATTTATCTGTCTTTTTCAAGACAAATATGGGTTTTTTAACATGAGTCAATCCTTTAGGAAAGGATAAACACTATAAAGAATTGACTGAATTCCCAAAATCATTACAAGAATCATTTCCATCAATACCAGATGGAGCACAAGTTTGTGTTTCATGCAAAATTTTACTGTATAAGAAACGTAAATCGAATGAATCTTTTCCAACACCAAAAAAAATTCAATTGAATCGTGATGATGAAGATCATATAGCTACCATGGCAGTAGTTGAAAATTTAAAAAAATAAGCTTCCTCAAACAAAATTAAAAGAAGAAAGAATTTTGTTACTTTCGCTCGCTCCTACATTTTGGTCACGTACAAATTTAATGGAAAAATTAGGTTGTTCAGAATGGGAAGCAAGACAAATTCTAAAGACAGATACAGATAAAAGTATTTTAACTGTACCATTCAAAAATAAAGGGAAAGAGCTTCCTAATGAAACTAAAAATTTGGTAAAAAACTTTTATGAACGTAACAACATCAGTAAATTATTGCCTGGAATGAAAGATTTTATTTCAATAAAACAAGTTACTGGTGAACGATTACACGTTCAAAAGAGATTGCTTCTCGGTAATTAGAATGAAATTTATATTTTATTTAAAAATGAATATAAAAGTGTCAAGATAGGCTATACAAAATTCACGCAATTAAAACCACCACACTGTGTATTGGCTGGAACTAGTGGCACACATAATGTATGCGTATGCGTGCATCATGAAAATGTGAAGCTTATGCT
>UELU01112725.1:0-20914 GCA_900490025.1 Megastigmus dorsalis
TTTCTATTCTCATCATGAGAACATTTATCACTGTGCCTCATGTTAAAGAAAAAATTATAACAGTAATTATTATAAAATTAAAAATCTTTTATAGAAATAATCCTTGGCTCCTTCGTGAATTTTCTCGTTTTCAAAGTTCTATTGTGCTCATTACATACATCTATCTATATCTTACGGTCTCCTATTTCTAATACGGGTTTGATTTTTTGTACATCCGCCACCTAGCGGTAGTAAATCTCATTAAAATACATGGATATATTGACACACATTTCACAGGTACTAACATTTTAATTTCTTATCACCATTAGTTTTGTATTATATATATTGTGCATTTATTCCATTTAATAAAATAATAGATTTAAGATAGCGATATTATTTATTCGAACAATGTTGAAACGTTATGCTTATTTAAAACTACTTTTTGGCAAGTGTAGCAGTTTTACATTTAAAGACCGATTGAATCTATATCATAGATGATTAAAATATTATACACGTCTATGCGAAATTTCTATAGTACAGGCTATTACGTAAAAATCTAAGAATGCGCGTAACTCGCGAAAGGGAGCAGCTAGGATTTTAAATTCAACTGATTTTTAATGTCCTAACAATATAGGAATTTATTGCGTTAGCAGATTTTAGATCCATTTTAGTCAAACTTTTTCAGCCTTCAAGTACACCGTGTGCGAGACTGTCGAGAAGCAGAAAGTTTGGCCATCCGAGACATTTGCAGATACCAGTGAGAACCTCTGTAGCATGGCAGGCGAAAGGGGCACTGCACCTGCGGCTACACTGGCATAATACCGATTTAGGTTTGAGCAAGAGAAAGAAGCAAAGGGAGAAATGCGTTTTTATCCAGAGACATCCATCCTCCTCAGCTTACGCCACTTGGCGGAGGCATTTGGAGCGTTGGTGAGGCTATTTGCGTAAAATTTGTTTTTCGCTGAGTCGATTGAATTGCAGACCACTCTGCGAGCTTATTTAAAGCGCTCAAGGTTAGCGTTAGAGCCAGATCTTTTAGCAGCTCTGTAGCACCTATCGCGCTCACACATAAGTCGCCTGATATCGAGAGAAACCCATGGCTTCCGAGAGTTTGAGATTTTGATCGAACGAAGAGGGGCTACTTCGTCGAATGAGTAAAGGATTGTGAGAGAAAGAGTATCTGTTAGAGAGTTTACTCGAGAAGTTATAGAGGGGTCATGGTTAAAAGCAGTAGATGAATTAGTCTCCAGTAAAGCTCCGATGGATTCCTGTGAGTCAGCAGAAAAATGATTGTTTCAGTGGTTATCGGTGGAGCTGGTCAGACCGTCGATACTGATGGTATTTAGAGAACGCGACTGAATTTTTTTCTTCTCATTTGGAGGGACAGAAAATTTGACTGTAATTTTTGTGAGGTCGTGACCAGCTATGAAGGGTGAAGAGGATTTTGTGTACTATATGAGAGATGAAGAATCATGAACTATGAGGAGGTCAAGCCAAGTATGCGCCTGATGGTCTCTTTGTTTGGAAAGGTGGGTTGGCGATGAAGGTAACAGATAGAGTGAGAGCGATTCGATGCTTGCTTGCAGATGGTTAGATGCTGGGCTTACAGCCGCCATATTTATGTTAAAGTCGCCAGTAATTACAACACACTGATAGTGTGGCAGTAGGTTGGTGAGGGTATCAAAAAACAGGTCAGAATAGGCGGCATGTAGGCGCATATAGACTACAGAAAAGAGAAGCAAAGTATTCTTATTTGATATTTCAATAAACTGGAATTCAGGATTGTTACTAAAGAGTGGGTCAGACTGATCTAGTGTCTTTACTTTGAGCGATTCTCGAATATAGACGCCTATGCTACCACCCTCCTTGCCCAGTCAATTATGTCGGAAAAAAGAGTAGCCAGGCAGCTGTAATGCAGAATCATCATCAAGTTCTGTTAAAAATGTTTCTGTCACTGCTAAAACATCGAGGTGGTGAATGGAAAAATAGGCTCCGATTAAAGAAAAGTGTGTTTTTAGCCGATTGACGTTTATGTGAGAGACATTGATGTGGGGAGAAGAAAAAGTGACGTTATTTGTGCCGTGAAGCGGCGATGAATTTAAAGAAAAAGAAGAAGAAAAAGAAAAAGAGGACCGACCCTGAAGCCTTCAAACTTTTCGTGTGATGGCGAAATTGGAGAGGATTGTCGCTTGGAGGGCGCGGGATTTGCCGCCAGCGTAGACTGTGATTGGGGAGTGGGCGCGGTTTGTGGATAAGTATTTGCGGCTACACAGCAGTGAATTTTATTCGAAGAAAGAAGCCAAGACGCTCCGCAGCAATCCAAGTGCACAAGCTTCAAACAGTCAGCGCACTGCAGAGATAATCCAGTTCGGCGAGAGAGAGATGGAGTTTCTGCTGATATGGCAAGGTTGCTTATTCATGCCTAACAGTGGCATGCAAGGCAGAGCAGGTATGGCACAGCATCAGGACCACAGTCGCCAACTACCGGGGAAAACTTATACCAGAATCCAAGGACAGTTGGTAATACAGAGTTCTCGGAATCAGAGAGATTTTGCAAAGCAGGTAGAGGTAAAAGTGTCCACGGATGGCGCAAGAGAGTCGGTGGTTAGGATTGTACAGAGGCGCATGCGCGTGCTGGGAAATAAAAGCGTGCGGTAGTGCGAACTTAGTAGTAGAGTGCGGGAGTAGAGCCAACTACTGCGAGGATAGATTTAGCGAGGAAGCAGTTCTACCAATTTGACAAATTCTCAATGTGGCATAACCTCAAAATTGAGGGACGCTACAGAAAAGTTGCAAAAAACTCACGTTCCCCGCCGCAGTGCACTCCACCTCTAATGCCACCATACGCCAGCCGCTATACGATGACAGAAATGCACCGTTTTCGTTGCAGTAGTAACAGGTCTGAGTGGTTCCAACAAGTAAGAAGCGAGCACCTGTGCAACTGACCGCCAGATCCAAAAGAGAGATAGATAGATAGATAGATATTTTTTTATTTGTATAAGTATACAAAAATGATATAACAATCGAGTATAAAAATATATTTCAGATAATAAACTTTTACAATAATACGCTTTATCAGTCTTATAGGAAATCGCAATCAGTCTTTCTATGATATCACAGCCATAATAACTTGATCAGTCTTAAAATCAGTCTTAAAATATATCTCAAACCTTATAAGTAATATCACAGAGCGTCTTAGATTAAAAATGCAAATAAATAAAATTAGAAAAGCAGTCAATATCAATCTTACAAACATTTAAAAATAAAAAGAACATTTACTCAACCCAGTCATTTAATACACACTCACTCCAATAAATACACTCACACTTTTAAAATTGTATAGGGGACGAAAGAAAATAAGTTAACATAAACTCATTTGCTTGCCCCTAGTGCGAGGTGTAAGTCTGTATTTTTGTTCTTAATGTTCCTAAGATTATCGCAGGTTTAGTCTCTGAGTGACTAGGATTCGATTTCAAGGAGATGTTTGAGAACCGCCGTCTTAAATCCGCGCAAAGATGGAAGGTTGCGCAGATTGCCTGGTAGAGAGTTCCAAAAGCGCGCACATTGAACCTGATGTTTGTGGAAAAATGCCGCTAAATCAGTTGGCTCATTGAGCCGAATGATTTTATACATAAGGATGGCGGCAAAATACATCCTCCGACTGTCAACGCGCAACCAGTCCAGTTGCTTTCTATAGGGAGTGATGTGCTCATCCCTCCTAACACAGTATATGAATCGCACACATGTATTATTAAGTCTCTGTAGTCGTGTTCTCTGCTCGTCGAACGCGCCAAGACACACTACAGCGCAGTAGTCAAGATGAGGTAAGACTAAAGCTTCAACCAGCCTTCTGCGCAAAGTCTCGGTCGTACATACCCTTATAAACCGCAGGATATAAAGGGCTTTATTTACTTTTTTAGTTACACTATCGACCTGCAGTTTCCACGTTAATTTACTATCTAATGTAACACCGAGACTCACGACCGTGCTGGAGAAAGGCACAAGCGCTCCGCCCCCAATATCAACGTCTGGCAATCCCATTGTAATCAAATCATTAAGATATTTACGAGAACCAAACAAAATTGCTTTAGTCTTGCCAGAGTTGAGACGGGGGGACAAGCGCTCGGCCCACTCGGACACCAATCGTGCCGCGTCAAACAGGCAAGCTACTCCCTCCAGAAGTTTATCTGCAGGTGTTTGAATGTAAATTCGGAGGTCATCAGCATATAGAATGTGCTTGACAGTCCCACGATCAAAGAGGTCTTTCAGGTCATTGATATAGAGACTGAAGAGTAAAGGCCCGAGGACCGACCCCTGTGGCACACCCAAATTTGTGTCAACCCACGAGGAACAACCATTTCTAGATAATACGCGTTGAGTACGACCTTGTAAATACGATTTAATCCACAGGAGTGCAGATATCAAGAACCCGAGATCGCGCAGTTTACTCAACAGTCTCGAAGGAGAGATGGCGTCAAACGCCTTGCTGAAGTCGAAGAGCAACAGCAAGGTGATCATCCTTCTATCAATGCCTATTCGTGTGTCGTCAGTCAGCTTAAGCAGGGCTGTCTGAGTACTGTGATGCTGTCTGAATCCTGCTTGTGAAGGATCGAGAATGCCGGTCCCGGAGAGATAGTTCGTGATTTGGGAGTGTGCAATCTTCTCGAGTACCTTGGAGAGGAAGCACAAGTAAGGCAATAGGACGAAAGTCAGAAGCTAAAGATGGGGTGGAAATCTTTTTTAAGGCCACTAACTGCGCCCGTTTCCAAGCACTCGGGAAGACTCCCTGAGCAAAGGAGGAATTAAATAAACAGACTATATAATTCTCCAACACTGGCAGAGACTTCACCACAACACTATGCGGTATGTAATCTACACCCCTCGCCTGAGATGTAAAGTGAGACATGGCGAGAACTACATCTGGAAAAGTAACTGGATAAAATACAAAACAATCATCAGATGCAGACTGTATGATGTTTAGTACGCTATCTATGTCCTCATTAGGCGAGATTGACACTCCCGCAAAGTGTGTGTTTAGCCCGTCCGGGGTGAAACCATGTAGCTCCTCCTTGCTCTTAGGCAAGAAGACAAGATTACGCATTTCACTCCAAATATCCTTCCCATGATCAAGAGCGTCAGAAAGCTGGTTACTAAGATAGGAGGTACGCTCTTGATCCATGCGCATCTCGACCTCATTGCGCAAGTGAAGAAATTCGTCCAGTAGAGCGGCACTCCGAGTCCTTTTATATAGTCTATGCGTGGCGTTGCGTTTGTTGATGAGTAGCTGAAGCAGTGTCAATCCATGGGGCCTTTCCTCTACGAGGAGTTACAGTTTTCAATGGTATAAGTTCATTTATAGCCTCCAATAGATTTACACTAAGGTATTCAAGCGCCCCACTGATGTCAAAGTCAGAATCTAAGGTATTTGGAGAAAGCGACGACCAATCACAGCGGCACAAGAACTCACTGAGTTCAATCGAGTTAATATTATTATAATTTCGAAAGCTAAAAGTTTCTTTGGGAGGAGATACCAATTGAATATCGATGGTTGCATCAATGGTATTGTGCCTGCTGCGAAAGGGCGCTAGACTGTTCCCATAGTCGAGTACTGTATCCTTTTCGTCCACAAACGATGCGACAAACGAGATGCGTCGGTATGATGCGTCGAGCCGTGCTGGATGATCTTAACTAAGAGCTCGTCAGCTAAGCGCTGTACGAACTCAGAATCACCAGTCGCCGACAACAGATCAGCATTCAGATCACCCATAATTATCTTGTGGCTGTAATTACCACTAAGATTTCTAAACGAACTAAGACAGTCAGGATCACTATTAAAAGCTACTTTGGGTGAGCGATAAATAACACCTACAAGGATTGGTGGAGTGTTACCATTTTGCATAGAACTCAGAATCACAATCAGTCGTCGACAACAGATCGGCATTCAGATCACCCATAATTAACTTGTGGCTGTAATTACCACTAATGTCTCTAAGCAAACTGAGAAAGTCAGGATCACTATTGAAAACTACTTTGGGTGGGCGATAGATAACACCCACAAGGATTGGTGGGGTGCTACCCTTTTGAACCTCACAAAAAATAAATTCGGGGATATCTGGCCGACTACCCATAGATCTGAATAACACTGAAGTGACACTGAAATAACAGTCGATGAATGGCTGCAAAGTTTAAATTTTGCTGACCGAGGAAATTTCATACATTAACTGCGATCTCTGATTGTCGAAACACTGACATAAGATACTCCGTATAAAAACAAAAATAAATACCTTTTTATTGAAAGAAAACTACAAAAATATCTTCTATTAACAATAATTGAAATTAATTTGAAAGCCATTACAATTATTACAAGAAACAGATTACAATTCTTTTAAAGAAGAGAAAAATAAAAACAAACTCACAACAAATACTATCACTAAAAATATTTAATAGCTGTGCGTACAAGAAATTATATAAAAATTATCATATAAATAATAAAAAGTATAAGAACAAAAATAAATCAAAGAAGAACCTCCAAATCATAAAATTTTTTAAACATGCCGAATATGAGCACCTGTTGCATTATTGCTGAGTTTGCATATTACGGTTCAGTAGCACGACGTTCCATAGCAGGTCATCGTCACTGCAGAATATTGAATAAAAAATTTTCAAGCTGACATTACAAAAGCATAATTTGACCGACTTATATGTGAGTAACTTTTCTAAATGTTCGTGCATCTATCCAGAGACGATAAACGAAGTACAGTGTAAGATATGAGAGTGATCCATTTACACGTAACGAACTTATCAGCATGCTTACTTTTGGAGGTTAGATATGCTTGCTAACGTGATGCCAGGAATTTTCTTCAGAAATCAAAAATTTTAAAACCACTACATCTAGGTGAGATCCATGTTTCTTAAAATTTATCTTTCTCTACTACTTCTAATCCACTTTTTATTTTGTGTGTTTCTAGGTACAGCATAGCCAAACAATCAGAAAACCGTATACTTCATACTGTTCTCAGCTTCACTACTATTTTCTCCAATGATATACAACCAATGTAATCTAGTTTCCAATTTAGATATGAATTTCGACAGCTATTCAACCGTTATTATTACTATTTTTAGGTGTCGGTCTGGGTGATTGTGTTCCCTATTTAGAGTGATATTTTATGCAAATATCAATTTTGGAAGTACGAGAATCCGTGACGTGCAATTATCTGCAAATGATGTGTAAAATCAAAATTCATAAATGAAGGTTTGTATTAAACACTTTTTCTGAATTATTAAACATAAGTTTTGCTTTTATTCGGTCTGTGGTCAAAATATCAACTCAACCAATTAGTTGAATAGAAAGATTAGTCTAATTTTAACTTATCAGTCTTTAGCATTTCCAAAAACATATAAAATTGATATTCTCTAGATACACAGTTAAGGAATTATTAAAAATAACTTACATATGGGGCGTTTCGCGCCAAACCTCCCAGGCGGGTAAGAGGGCGCCCAAAACCTCACCTTTTGAACGCATTCCTGCGGTATGAAAATGCATTTATGGTTAAAAGTTCAAGAACGTTTTCGACGTATTTTTACTCAGCTTTCTTGTAGTGACATTTGTTTTTAATAATTTTCTCTTTCTAACCTTGAAAAAACATAAAACGTGTTGTATCTCGAAAAGTGTATTTTTAATATTTTTTTTAATACTCTAGATACGAAAGATCAGGTTTTTTTTACATCGAAATAGCTATTTTCTAGATAGGACTTTTTTATAAATTGAAAATTCAAGTAAAAAATGAGTCAAATAATTCTAAAGATGATTATCACAAAACAGGAATTGCAGTTCTTAATCAAAAAAAAAGAAAAATTTTTAGAATTAAAGACTAAACAAGAAAGAATTTTATTGCTCACTCTAGCCCCGAAATTTTTGAGTCGTAGAGATTTAACGAGAGAATTCAGTTGCACTGAGTGGGAGGCTAAGAAATCACAAATTTTAGTGGCAGCACATGGTATTTTACCATCGTCAAACAAAAATAAAGGAAGAATATTACCTGTTGAAACTGAAAATTTAGTAAAACTTTTTTATGAACGTGATGATATAAGTCGATTAATGCCGGGCATGAAAGATTTTATATCAATTAAATAAAATGATCACAATCGAGTTCATGTTCAGAAAAGATTATTACTTAGTAATCTGAACGAGTTATATTCTCAATTTAAAAAAGAACATGAAAATGTAAAGATAGGTTTCAATAAATTTACTCAACTTAGACCGGCACACTGTGTATTAGCTGGAAGTAGTGGTACACATGTAGTGTGTGTATGCTTAGCGGAATCGATATAGAGCGTTTAACAAAAGACACAGAATTACCTCTAAAAAACTATCATGATTGCAAGAAATATTACTTAAGACTCTTGCTGATGATGAGATTTATGAAGTAGAATTTGAAACATGGATGCAAACCGATCATTGCACGGTAGTTTCACAAACTATGAAGAAAATCTATTTCATGGAGAATTAATAATTTATTTGATTTTGCAGAAAATTACGGATTTGTAATACAAAATTCAGCTCAATCATTTCATTGGAATAATAATCAAGCAACTATATTCACAGTCGTTATCTATTTTAAAGAGAATAATAAACTTGAACACAGGAGCTTAGCTATTATATCTAATAACCTAAATCATGATACTGTAGCAGCTTACGAATATGAAAAAATAATTTTAAATTATATAAAAACGAAATTTGAGCCAAAAAAATATATTACGTATCTGATGGAACAGGTCAACACTTCAAAAATAAAAACAATTTTGCTAACCTCCTTCTCCATGAGAAAGATTTTGGGATTACAGCTGAATGGCATTTTTATGCTACCGCACATGGGAAAGGCGCATGTGCCGGAATTGGTGCTAATTTAAAACGAGGTGCCAAGCGTGCTAGTTTACAATACTCGTCGAATAATCATATTCTTACTGCATAAGATCTTGACAACTGGGTAAAAAATTATTGTAAAGAAACTAGAGTATTCTTCAGTGAAAAAACAGTATGAAAAATCTTTATTAGTATTAAAGCCAAGATTTGATAACGCTATAGCGATACCAGATACGTTAATCTATCACGTTTTTATTCCCTCCGCAGAGAACACGCTGAGAGTAAAAAAGGCTTCACTTGCTTCTGAGTATGATATTTTCCCGAAAGTAAAGAAAACAAAAATCACTGTGATGAAAGTCAAAACGAAAACATATGTAATAAAAAGAAGTAAAATAAAAGCTAAAGAATTACCAAAGAAAAGTTCTACTATGAGAATGAAAAATAAAAATGAAAATTTTTATAAAGTTAATTTAAAGAAAAAATATAAATGAATATATAAAGCTACTTCAAGTTAGAAGTATTTAAAAAACATTAAGAACGTGTTAAAGCTATGAGTTAGTATACTGCGGTCGCGCGGCCGGCTATAGTCTCGCGGCGCGCACTGGTTTGTCGCTGCGGGTACGAGTTCACGATTTAATTCCTCGAAAATATAAAAAAAGTCCTATCTTGAAAATAGCTATTTCGATGTAAAAAAAACGTGGTCTTTCGATCCAGAGCATTAAAAAAAATATTAAAAATACACTTTACAAGATATAACACGTTTTATGTTTTTTCAAGGTCAAAATGCGAAAATTATTAAAAATAAATGTCACTTCAAGAAAGTTGAGGAAAAAATACATCGAAAACGTATACGAACTTTTATCGATAGATGCATTTTTCATACCGCAAAAACGCGTTCAAAAGGTGAGGTTTTGGTCGCCCGCTTACCGGCCTGGAAGGTTTGGCGCGAAGCACCCCATATATATGTTTTTGGAAATGCCAAGAGCTGATAAAGAAGTTGAAATTAGGCTAATCTTTCTATCTTTCTAATTAGCTGAGTTGATATTTTGACCACAGGCCGATGAACAACAAAATTTTTAGCTTTGATACAAAATCATCCAGAAGTTACTCTCAATGCTGTAACACGCATAAGTGGATTACGTAAAGTCAAAAATAAAAGAAAAAATATCACCGTTATAAAAACAGACAAAAAAAGTAATGCAAGTACTTTCTATACAAAAACCCAAGGAAATTGCCATACATGCGGACAATACGGACATTATCCAAGGAATTGCCTGAAAAACCAACACAACAATCGAGGAAGAGGTGCCCAGATCAATCGAGGTCGAGCTCAGCAAAGAGG
Source organism: Megastigmus dorsalis (assembly GCA_900490025.1). Classification (NCBI taxonomy): domain Eukaryota; kingdom Metazoa; phylum Arthropoda; class Insecta; order Hymenoptera; family Megastigmidae; genus Megastigmus; species Megastigmus dorsalis. Next base: position 10,185 of record UELU01112725.1, read on the forward strand.
CAACGGCAGAGGAAGACCCTACAGAGGACGAGATCAAAGCAGAGGTAGAGGAAACAACAACAAGACAACAAACGAGTCGACGGACTACCGTTCAGCCGAATCATGGGCAACACAAGTATGTGGTACGAAGGTAAACCAAGTAACGCGGTGTGATAAATATTGCGATAATAAAAGCAAGATTAATTGGTTATTAGATAGCAGATGTATGGATCCCATCATTAAAAGCGATAGATTTTTCAATAGATGTATAGTTTTGAAAGAACCGATTAATGTAAAATTACCCGACGGTAAAGAATTAAAAGCTGCGAAACTTGGTAACGTAAAGATCTTAGTTGTAAATTTTTACAATCAAAAGGAAATTGATTTAAAGAATGCTTATTATGTTGAAGGTATCAAAGAAAATTTTTTAAGCGTTTCAAAAATAACAGAACGTAATACGACAGTAACGAAAGGAGATAACGCAAAAATTTACAATAATTCTAGAGAATTAGTTGCAGTTGCAAACAGAATAAGTAATTTATTTCGTATTAAAAGTTACGCAATTGGAATTAAAAATATGAACGTTAATTCGGTGAAAATAACCGAGAAAGAAAAATGGCATAGAGCGCTTGGCCATGTAAATTTTCAATATTTGAATAAATTAGTAATTAATAAATTAGTTGAAGGACTGTCAAACAAGATTGAAAATATTGACATGAAATGCGTGAATTGTATTGAAAGCAAGATGGTAAACATACCTTTCAAGAATAATAGTACTAAAAGTACAGAAATATTAGAATTAATACATACGGATTTAAATGGTCCACATAGTACAACGGGCTATGGTGGAGAAAAATATTTTTTGACTTTTATCGACAATTAAAGTATATGTACTAGAATATTTTGCATCAAAAGTAAATCCGAAACAGCCAATTGTTTTAAAGAATTCGTAAACCTAGTCGAGAACAAATTTAATAAAAGAATAAAAGAATTGAGATGCGATAACGTTAAAGAATATTTAAAAATGAAATTTACGAATTTGTTAAATCAAAAGGAATAGAATTATCGCCATGCCCACCTTACGTTCATGAACTAAACGGGGTTGCTGAACGATATAATAGATTGGCAATGAATATGGGCAGATGCTTGATGAGAGAAGCCAGAATTCATAGAAGATACTGGCCATAAATTACGAAAACGGTAGCTTATTTAAAGAATCGTACGGTTGCAAATACCGTGGAAAATAAAACTCCTTACGAAATATTTTTCGGTGTAAAACCTAGAACGTAGAACATTTAAAAATATACGGAAGTAGAGTCTTTGTCAGAGTTCCGGAAATTTTAAGAAAAAGCAAGTGGGATGATAAAGCCCAACTAGGGATATTAGTACTATGTTGAAAATGGATATAAAGTCCTAGTAAATAATCGAGTAATTACCGCTAGACAGGTAGAAGTAGTCGAGGAAAACATAAGATTAATATGTTTAGAAAAGGAAGACGACGAAAAAGATAGAGAATTTAAAAACGTAAGCGTGAATTTAGAAAATAAAAATGAATATGAACAAATCCTTCCATCTACTTCGACTCTCGAGTAGAAAATAATTTAAACGTTTCTAGAAAATCCACCAGAAATAAAAGTCCTGTAAATAGATATGGAAATCCTGTATCACATTCGATTTGCGTAAATTATATTAATACCGATATACCATGTACATTTGAGGAGGCGATAAACAGTAATGATAGGAAAAATTGGGAAAAAGCAATGGACAATCAGATTGAATGTATAAATAAAAATAATACTTAGGTAGTAGTAAATAGAGTAGAAGGTAAACAAATTATCGATGTAAAATGGGTATATACAAAGAAATCAAATGATAAATTTAAAGCTAGATTAGTTGCAAGAGGATTCCAACAGAAAAATGTAATTGATGACATATACTCTCCGGTTGCTAAAAACCAAACTTTAAAAATATTACTTAGTCATTTTGTCAAAATGGTTTAATAATTGAACAGATGGACGTTAAAAGTGCCTTTTTAAATGGGAAAGTCAAGACTGAGGTGTATGTCAATCAACCGAAAGGTTACCAAGACGGAACAGACAGAGTTTATGAATATTAAGAGCCTTATATGGGTTAAGCGAAAGTTCGAGTGATTGGTATAATTGCTTTGACGAAAACATTATAAATTTAAATTTTCTGAAAATTAATATCGAATTATGTCTATACATAAAAGAAGATGGTGAAGATATTATCTATGGACGAATGTATGTTGATGATGTATTAATCTGCTGCAAAAACAAAAACAAAATTTAAAAGATAAAGAAATTATTATCCAAAAGATTCAGCATGAAAGACTTAGGCGAGATAAGGGAATATCTCGGAATAAACGTAATTTATGATAGTGAACAAGGCAAGATGCAATTAAATCAATCAAAATATATTGAATCATTAGCAAATAAATATCAAATTAAAGGTGGAAAGTTATACAGTACACCTATGGAAACGAGTCTAAAAATTGAAATGGCTAATGAATGCGAACCAAACATAAAATATCAAAACTTAATCGACGCATTATCACACATATGTTCCGCGACACGAATTATTTGAGTAAATACCAAAATTGTTATTGCGAGACTCATTGGGAATATGCACTAAGAATTTTAAAATATCTATACTTAACTAAAAGCAATGCGCTTCTTTAGCAAACATGCTATACTAATAGTGTGCTCTCCAGTTGGGTAGGTTGACATTGCGTCAACCACCGAACCTGGAAGAGTGAGAAGCTAGGATTTTTTACGCTGCGCATTGCGCGGTAGCATAAAAAATCAAGCAACTCAAATAATCCTAGTCTGATCAATCCCATCCTGTTTTCACTGGGACCAGTACTCGCTCCGCGGTGGTAAAGCCAATGCGCGCTTTCCCATTTTCGGAGTGAGAAACGCCCGCTCCCATTTTTCCGGCTGACTATTTCCCCACGGGACTATTTCCACGCGGGAAAAAGAAAAGTTAGTCAAGGGAAATTGAAGAGTGTCAGAGTGGTGACGGGCAGAAACCATTGCGCATTTCTGTCACATTTCCTTTGCCCTGACACATTAGGGCGGGAAAAACTAAAATTAAATAAGCATTACATTCCATAGCTAAGTCCAGACACGAACTTTATTGATTTTGAGAGTAATATCTTTCCAAATTAAAGAGCGTAGCGTTTGAACGTTCACGGTGCGCAGGAAGCAACGATAGGTTGCATGAAAATGTCGACAAAAACGGCAAGCATGGTTGTATTTGGTGATGATTATAGGTGAAAAACTCGTTGGATTTGAAATCCTAGCTGCTCCTATTTCAAAGATATTCACATTTTACATATTTCTGATAGCATCAATTTTTGCGATATAGAAAAGGCGTGTTTTTTAATCTTTGGAACATATTTATGCAATATAAAATACGTAAATATATAAATAAATAAAAAAATGTATACGTACAAGGGGCAGGGAGCAGCCTTGTCGCATTTTAAAAAAAAAAAATTTATGATTATTTTTATTATATACTAAGTTAACAGATTTAAATATGCTGTAATGAAAATGTTACTACCGCTTTCTTTAACCGTGTCAAATAATTTGGTTCTGAGATCATATTTATTTTAAATCTTTCCCAGAATTTCTTGATCTCCTTATAGATAGACTCCCCAGCCTGTTCAGACCATAATCCTAAACCATCGTTATTCAAGAATATAATGGCTTGTTTTAAATGTTCTAGAATAATATGAAGTTTGAGTGTTTGAGAAATCTTAGCACTTTTTAAAGCTTCACGGAGTTCGCTTAGATTTTTGTCAGGATCAGTAAGATCCGCTTTTTTGCATTAAAGCAAGTGTTAACAATTTTGTTCATCACTTTAAATGCCACAATATAAGGCTGCAATCGAAACGGCCCTACATGCTCATAAATTTCAGGATCCTGTAATTTATCCGCTTCTTTAAGGAGTTTTCGGCAATGGTTGCCTTCAAAAAGATCTCCTTGATAGCTTTGATGACTTATACCTAATTTATTTGGCCACAACAAAGCTTTTTCCTTTCCAATACCTTTAATTTTAACTATACCATCCCAAAAGAGATGGTTGACAAACCCTTGCAATAGATGCAGTTCAGGAGGAATGCACTTTTGAAGTACGTATATGTCATCATCTTCATTGTTATCTTCTTCAACAAAAAGAAAATAATGTACTGTGCTATGACATTCTTTAGCTTTTTTTGTGGCTTCCGATACTTGCAAATTGAAAATAATGCTCTTTCAACTGCTTGTATATCTTCAAATTAAGATTTTCTTCATTATTCTTTCCATCATTATCAATCACTTTATCATAACTTTCCAATTCAGTTTTTATCACAAAACAGTAAGGGCAAGGGTAAGCAGCTGATGCTGATTGCTGTCCATTAGCAAGTAGAACAAGTTTTAAGTCTGAAATGAATTTGAAAGGTATCTCATTCAGTCTAGTTAATTCAACTAAGGTTCTGAAATTTTCATAGGTCTCTTTAATCGCAGAAGCTATGCATAATAAAATTAATTTATAGACACTAGTCTGCTTGCGTTCGTTTGCAACACTTCCGCCAGAGGAGTAATATGAAACGTTTTTACTTTTACATTCACCTGATTCATTTTCTTTTAGCTTATCTTCTTGGGTTAAAATGGAAAGAGAAATTTTGAAGGAAACTTGGCCTCCATCTACCATTAATTTAATTTTTGTTTCTTGTATATGTTGAATTTTTCAGATATTGTTGAATTTGCCAGAGCCAGCAACACCGGCTAGTCGTCAAGCTCCGCGAGGGAGTCGGGAGGGAGGGGGGCCCCGTCTACCCTCGCAGCTTACCACCTCACCACGTGTCCGCAACACCATCCTCGCCGGCACAAACTACATCACCGACACAACCGCCGACTTTACCACCTTCGCCAGCGGCTCCTCCACTTTTACCATCTTTTTCGCCATCGTTAAACTCTCCTTTGATTCAAGTCACCGAGAGCGTACATCGGCCAAACACCACCGCGCGCCATCGCCCAGCTGACCCAAACTCTGCGGAGCAAAGTCTGCTGGTGCAAGAGCTCGATGGGATTACCTCCCCAGAGCAGCTCGAGGAGTTAGGTCCGAGAGTTGTTGCTTATCTGGGGAGAGAATCCCAGAGAGTCGGCGCGAAGGCCGACCGGCGACCACCACAGTAGCGAACAGCTACTCACGACGCGCCTGATCGGTCGCAGGAAGCTCGTCGAATCCAACGGCTCTATCGGTCTAACCGAAAAAGAGCGGTCCAGCAGGTCCAGCAGGGCCGAATAGGTCCTGCGAAATTCCCACAAACATCGTGGAGGACCACTACCAGCAGCTGGCCGCTCATAAAGTCGGAGGACGAGTCTGGCCAAATGTGTTCGATCAAGGCGACCCGACACTGGCAACAAATGAGGACCTGTGCCGCCCGTTTGGGCAAGCAGAGGTCCTCAAGGCCCTGGGCAAATGTGCCAACACGTCTCCCAGGCCTGACGGCGTCTCCTATCAAGACCTGAGGAGAGCCGACGCCGGTGCAAGGGTCCTCACTGAGCTCTACAACGCAGTATGACGTACGGAGGCGGTCCCCTCGTGTTGGAATCATTCTAACACGATCTTGTTATACAAGAAGGCGGACGCCTCCGAAATCGCGAATTGTCGTCCAATTTCCCTCGGGAATACGACGCCAAAGCTGTTCGCTGCTCTGCTGGCCGACCGAGTTAAGCGGTGGGCCGTATCCAACGAGCGTTACCACCAGGCGCAGAAGGGCTTCCTGCACTTTGACGGGTGCTTTGAGCATAATTTCGTCTTGCAGGGGGCCATTCGCGACACCAAGGCCCGAAAGAAGGACCTTGTCGTGGCCTAGTTAGATTTAACCAGTGCTTTCAACAGCGGTCCCTCACTCTTCCATCCTACGGGCCCTCGAGGGGCACGGTCTGCCGCCTAAGGCGAGCAACATCATCAACGCGCTCTACGGTGACATGAATACCACCGTTAAAACAGCGTCAGGGACCACGGCTCTCATCCACATCCGCTCTGGAGTCAGACAGGATTGCCCTCTCAGCCCGGACGTGTTTAACCTCACCCTAGAGGTCGTACTTCGTTTTATGGCTGAAACAGGTGAGGGATACACGTTCGAGGGTAGGCAGTACAAAATCCTTGCCTACACTGACGATGTGGAAATCCTGGCTAACTCCCCGGAGGGGATAAGGAGACTGCTGACAGCAGCCGAACGGGTAGCTCCGGCGGTCGGACTCCAATTCAACCCCGCCAAGTGCACAACACTGCACATTACCAACGGGCGGAGGTCCTACGAATGCAGTTCTCCGTTCAAGGAGCCGAGGTGCCTGCGCTAGCATCTGAGGAGGCTTATCACCACCTAGGTATACCCACCGGCTATCAGGTCCGACAAACTCCCGTTACCACCTTACGGGAGCTGGTGGCGGACTCCAGAAGCATCGATAACTATAATAAATGCTGGCCCCTTGGCAGAAGCTAGACACGGTTAGTATTTTTATACTACCGCGTCTGGACTTCATTATGCAGGGAACCAGCATCGACAAAGAGTACCTGATCGAGGCACATAACACCGTCAAGAGGCTGGCCAAAAGCGAAGAGATGCCCTGGGATTATCGCGGTAAACCGGACCGTGCGGGACACCCACGGCGCTGCGGCGGCATTAAGACCTGACATCGTCGTTCGCGATGATGCTCGCCGTCGCATTGCCATCATCGGCGTGTGTGTCCCGTTCGAAAATCGCTGCGAAGCGTTCCAAAGGGCCCGCCGCGAGAAGCTGGATAAATACCAGCCAATCGCCGACCAGCTGGCGGGCCTGGGATACACCCTTTCGGTGTACGCATTCGTCATGGGTGCACTGGGCGGTTGAGATCCCCGTAACGATCGCGCCATGACCCTCCTCAGCATTAATCGCTAGTATGCGGTAATGATGAGGAGGTTCATGGTGAGCGACACTATCCGATGGTCTCGAGACATTTATGTGCAGCATGTGTCAGGGTTGAGGCAGAATGTCGAGGATGCACCACCACCATCACAACAGGACCCGTAAGGGGCCTTTATGTTTGTGCCGTTTACTGTGTTCGTCTACGTCTTCATTGTATTTTTTCGTTAATTTGTTTAAATTATTATATATCCCATAAAAAAAAATTATTTTCAACCAAAGGTCAAAATACCAAAAAATAAGCATGTCCCTAGCAGGCAAAGCGCCATGTTTTTACCCCGTTTTAGGGGCAGTCGAAGGCATTCTCTCATGCCGGCATAACCCGGTGGGGAGTGCGCTGGAGATCTGCATCCTTTTATATACGTTTTACATTTAATAAAGTCTTTTTTTATCTTTGGGCCTCATCTAAACGGAGTTTACCCCGTGGATCGACCCAACCTTTTAATTCACTCTAATTCTGGCCGATGAGCCATTAGAAAAGACAGTCGCGGAGGAGCCAAATAACATTGTAGTGCTCCTCCAGGTGACTGATGCGGACGTGATACGTTGTCCCGACGCGTTGGCCGCGGCACATACAGGGGCGAGCGGAAGATCGAGAATTTCGTTCGTCACTGTAAAGATCACCACCGCGCCAGCACATTAACATACAGCTGCTGGCGCTGCAGATACATCGCACAGGGGGAGCTCAAGTACCCCCGGAAGGTGGTGATGGCTCCCAACGGGCGGATCGACGCGGCATGAAGGCAGTCAGTGAGACGGCGTATTGGAGCTGTCGCTGAGTCGCCCAGGAAGAAAACACCGTCTCCCCCGCATCCACCGTCCATCCTCCAGCATCAGTAGGTGCAAGCATTCAGCAACCGGAGATAGAAGTGGTCGAGTTGGACTTGGATTCCTCGGCGGAGGATATTTTTCATTCTCCGTCGGGAAACGGTGGCGCGGCGGCTGTACCGGCCGGCGCCTCCGTCTCTTCCTCACCAGACTCCCGGCCCAACTCTATCTCAGCGGCCGGAGTTCTGAGCCAGCTCCTTTTTGGGGAGCGAGCTTCCACCCCGTCTCTGACGTCCACCAGCCAGGCGGAGACAAATGCCATAACCCCACCAAAAACGAACCAGGCGGGGGGAACATCAAGGACCGCATCTCCGCAAACCAACTTCGCGTAGGCGGCTCCCTATATCGTCATGGATGGGGGGTTGCTCCCGCCGGTCAGCGGGTCATGAGAACAAGGGGCAGCCGCATTACCACCCAACAGCGACAGCTCGTTCAATTACTTCAACGAGCAAGTACACCGGCATTGCTCGAGGAGGTTACTCATCGGGTGATGGAGTTTCTCGGCCCGCAGATGGGCGAGAGCGCTCCCATGCAGAGCGATCGACCGAGATTGCGGGGAGCAGCAGCAACCCGTGCGCCAGATGCGCTTGATCGGATTCGGGAGGCCACGAAGTAGAATAGACATAAAGATACAGCATCTCTACCGCAAGAACAAGAAGCGGGCAGTCCAGGAGGTATTGGTGGGTCCCAATAAGTCCTGCCAAATACCTCAAACTACCATACATGAGCATTTTACAGCTCTGACTGTCCGCAGAGACGCTATCTCGAAGTCCGCAGCGCCGCAGTTCGGGGAGAGGTAAACGCTGACGTACGTGACGTCAGTCACCCTCGCCCAGACGAAATCTTCACCGCTCCCTTGGCTCGTAATCCGCGAAGCGGCAGCCCCCAGAACCCAGAGCGCCGCGGAGCGGGAGGTATTAACGAACCAGGTCAGTGTGTTATCATGTCAGCGTCCGTTTCGTCGGCTAGCTGAGGCAGCAGGGCGTGAGTCAAACTGCAGCCGTTCAGATTGCCTTGAAGTACAGTCGTCATTTTGGTACAAGTCTCGTTCGTTGTCTGTTCTTTGCCTCCGTCGAAACCGCCTCGTATGTGGCGCAAGCAGCAGATCCAGGAACGTGCGCTGCCCGCCCGCGACGCACAGAGGAAGTAGGCAGGAGTGTTAGCGATGGCCCTGGCCCGGTGCCAGGCATCGCTGCACTTCCAGCAGCTGTCGCGTCTGTCCGGCCCTGTGCAGTTGAAAAGGTAAAGTCCGTATCCGAGACACTTGAAGCATCTCGGTACCGTCAGACAGGTCTTCACACGGCAGCTGACAAACCCTATTCTTATGCGTCCCGCCTGGAGCAGTCGCGTCGCCTTCTGGTTCTTTAGGTCACAGATGGTCATCTTCTACCCCCGGCTGTTTGGGCCGAGGACCGAGACCTCCCTATCTGCGTCCACCCCTAGTACGCTGTTAAGTGCGTCCGTTACTTCGTGTGTTTCTGCGACACAGTGCAGGTCCAGTATCTCAAGGGTAATCTTTGGGGTCATGTCTCTTATGAACACTTGGTTTCCCAGAGCCTGTCGGATACATTCTGTCAGATCTGTTGCGCGTCCGTCTCTTGTAGTGCGCACCAATACGGCTCCGTCCGTTGTCTTCGTAACGCCTCTGACAAGGTCAGAGGCGTCAACCGTCCGTAGCATCCGTACTACGTCCGCGAAGGACAGCCCTTTATCTGGCGTGATGAGCAGCGCCGCTCCCCGTCGTTTGGGGGCCAGTCTGTACCGTCGCCCCGTTTGTTTGTCTTCGGTCTTTTTCCTCTTCTTCTTCTTCTTCCGTCTTATCTAGAAGGTTGTCAGGCGCCCGAGTTAAGTTGGTGGTCGTGAGAGAGGCCGATCGCGGGTGATGGAACACACACTGACAACACTCAAACAAATAATCAAGGTAAGTAGATTCAAATACTTTTTTATTCAGACACGTCTTTACAGCTTGGATGCCCGACAGAGAGTAACCCGTCGCCGGTACGAGGGTAATATTTATAGTATTGATATTCTATTGTCTTTCTGCTATTGTCTTGGTCATCTTCTTCGTCGTCTAGGCCACAGATGCAGCTGCACGATGTTTCGGTGTTCGATGACGTCCTCGGCATTGATTGTTTCACTAGGTCGGTCTGTTTTCTTTTTCTGTTTGTATAACAAGCATGTTAACCCAGATATTATGGTTACTGATGGAGGTAATGGAGATAAAGTCAGGGTTTTCAATGATTCAAAATTGATTTTATGGTCTTTTATAACTAGAGGTAGAATTAAATTCGATGATTTCAATTCTCCAAGATTTTTGTCCAAATTATGTCCTTGAATTCACACTTCTTTACCCTTGATTAAACGTGTTCCTTGAAATGTTGTTGTATTATTGCTACATTCAACAGATATCAGGTAGTTGCTTGATATAAGTATTAAGTCGTCGAATAAAAGATAAGCCAATAACAGTGGTGATGTCATTGAAATAATGAACGACTGGTTTTCTTCAGTAGTAAGTTGTTGACATAAATAATTTCGTTTAGATATCTGGTGGCATTTTTTAGAAAATAATTTGATTGATGTTCCAATCAATTGTTAAGGCGAGGTCATGATTTCGTTATGATTATTGTAATTTATCGTGGCAAGTCTTTGAAAGAGGGAGAATTCGATAGGGTTCAAAATTGGAATTTTGAGGGTATAAACAATGGAATTTTGGGTAAATACGATTGATCCTTGAACAAAGCGGAAGTCGAACAAGTTATGATGATGGAATATTAGTTCTTTTTGAGAATAAATTTTTGACAAGTGTACACGCATATCTAATATCTGTTCGTAGGTCAGTATTTCTAAATCGAATGTTTGGTCTGAAAAAATAAATGACCTTTTTATTTTGTTCAGTAAACCCAAAAAATGCTGTTCTTGTACGATAAGGGTAATGACGGTCTCAAAT
>UELU01112759.1:0-29485 GCA_900490025.1 Megastigmus dorsalis
CTATCACTGTTCGCGAAGTGAACTTTTACGCGATATAGAAGATCGCAACTACGCGGCGCGGAAGAGTCCGGAGAGGGTGTTGTCCGTTCGGCAGCCAGGAGAGAAGTCGCCGAGGCGAGCGTCGCCGATTCCGTCCAGGCCCGCGGCATCCTTCGCGCTGCTGTCACGTCGCTCGCTGATTGGTGCGCTCTAGTTCGGCACCACATCGGAATGTTGTTGCGTCTAGCATTCTTCTCTCTCGCTCCAATGTCCTTTTCTCTTCCGCTGTAAGCACAGGCACTACAAGTATCTTTTGTGGAATTTTCCATAATGTTGGAATTTTAAAATATTCCAATTCGATACTGGGGCTACTATGTGCCAGCAGGCAATATTCAATGGAATTTTCCGCGGGTGTACGAATTAAAATTCGTATAGGCAAGAAGAGCGAGGCATTAGAAAGCCTATAATGCTCTCTTGCATAAACTGCAAGAAAATGCACTCTTAGCCTTTAAGGCATAAAAAATTAGTGATTTTGAATAATTGAAATGGGAAAATTATAATGACATGGAGGCAAACTAATGAGAGGCATAAGAGAGAGATAAAAAAATAAGAATACGTAACTTAGGCATCTGCAACATGTAGATGTTCTGAGCGACGGAGCGGCGCATCCTGGAAGTTGTAGCGGGATCTTCTATTGGTGTCTCTTCACCCTGATAGAAGGTCCTGGCGCTCGTCGACGCGTATTTGCGTTGGCATAAAATAAAAAATAAAAATAATAAATAAACGCTTACTATAAAACGGCCCGAGACGAGAGGTGGAGAGACATCCCTTCTGGCTGCTTATATTGCCTTTTAAGGCATTTTTAATATTTAAATTCGTGCGAATAACGTGCGAAAATCCGCCACGTTACAATACGTATATATAATAATTTATAAAATAAATTTGTCAATTAATGAATTAAATTATATTGAGAAATACCAGCATGAATAATAATTAATCTGTCAAATAATGAATCGTAAACAATAATCACAATGATTGACAGAAACTGAGTCTTCATAGTTGTAATAAATAAAAAAATTTATATTTTACTTTATTAAAATTAGGAATTGAATTTTCCCACACTGTAATTTAGAAACAATTTATTGATGACTCAATTTCTGTAATTTTCGATCCGGCTTCTCACTAGCAAATTCTCTATTTCTACTTTTCTTATAATGTCTCGCGTCCCAATTAATCCATTTTAATTTATAAAAAATATGAACTCTAACAAAAAATGAAATGACAAATTCACAATGGGATTTGCACGGTCCATCGATACTCCAAAACTCTGGATGATCCCGATTAATCTGAAAAGCTATTTTCTTTATCAACAGTTCACCGATTTTATCACAATAGGAAACTTTTGAAAAATTACTATCGAAAACTTTTATTGTAGTTTTAATCACATCAGTAAAATAATCAGTAGGAACGAAAGATTATCAAGCTCATTTTTAATTCCAAATACTTTATACGCTTTGAACAAGATCAAAAAGTCGCTATTTTGATCAAAATTTAAATTTTTTCTAGTTAATGAATCTTTACAACAATCACAATTAAATTTTGAAATACATTTCATAGTCATATATCCTGCAACATACTTCATTGCTCGATGTAAAGGAGTAGATGAGTCAATTGGATGGTTCAAAATGCTGTTCAATCTATTTGACTCATCTTCCAAAATAGATTTAGAAGTTGAGGCATCGATGACGTTAGATGTTTCTTGAAGTAGTATCCTTTTCCAGAACAAAGGTGCTTGCACTGATTATTTCTTCATCAGAAACAGCCTCGGTATTACAGCAGTTAACCGACTCATCAATTCATTTAAATGATATTTCACTATCAGTTCTCGAAAAAGAATCGTTCATGCATAAATTATTAGGACAAATCTCTTGAACCCCAAGTGTTGCATCAGTTGAAGCAGTCAATGACTTGAAATTATGTTCACAATCGAAATTATTTACAACTACAGAATTATTGGATTCGGCTAGACTATCATTGAACTTTTCGAGAGACTGTGGTAAATTCTTAATGTCCGTATTTTCTGGAATTACTAGTAATGCTGTTTTATCAGGCTTGCAATTCGTTAATTTAGATGATGAAGTTTAATTGGCTGTTATAGTATATTGCAAGTTATGACATAGTTGCATTGCAGTTGGATTTTGATTGTGATCAGAACGACTTCGTAAAAGTGCAAATAAATTTTTTAGAGGGTCTTGATTTAATCTCGATGTTAATAAATAAAGTCCACCGTTTTGTTTCATTTCGAACCATTGCAAAAGAATACTATTTACTGCTAAATAAAAACCATTGAAACAGAGAGGGTTGCCTTTTTTATCCACGCATTTCCAAGAATCTATCCAAACTAAACTGGCTTTTAAATATTCTACGATTTGCGGAATTTTATCTGATAAGGGACTGATTTTTATCTTTACTGCTTCTACTGTTTAAATAATCAAAAAGGTCATTAACTTTTTTAAACAAAATTCGTGGTTTGAACGCAATCAGGATGAATTAATGGACCTTCTCGTGCCACATAGCATCGGTTAGTAAAGCACTTGAAACAGTATTACTAAAAATTTGGGCAGCTAAACTGACGTTCATTAATTGAAAGGGATTAGGATCGAGATGACGATCTGTTAATTTGGGCGTAGCTTTAGATGGTTTATCTTTTTCGCGATTTCACAGTTCTCTGGAGTTCTCTTATGGCCTCCCACGACAGGGCGTTATCACCGACCTGCATTTTGCGATTTTTTAAGGTGTTACGTAAACATTTAATTAAATGGGGAGCATCGTAATTAAAAAAAATTTTTCTTCCGTAACACTCTATGTAAAGCTTTTCTCTATTTATATTTCACAATTTAACCGCCCATTAATTAGGGGCACCCGAATCACAAACCATATATTTAATAATAAAACCGGCTTTTTCATCGTAATTTAAAACATCATATATAATTTGAGACAATTGCTTTCCGCTTACGTTGTTATGGGATGAATAATAGCTTATATGCTGTTTTCAATCATGTTACCTACCTCTTAACATAAAAACCAAAACATGATTGCCGAACTTGTTAGAGCGACCATGTTCCCCAAGATCAGCGTAACCTTCAACAATGTCTTTTTTAGTATTATAATCTAACCACGCTTTTATGTAGTTTTAATTTTTAATAATTCTATAAATTATTAGTCCTTTCGAGTGCTAAATCGAGTTCGTTGACCCACCTTCTAATTTTGTTTACACATGGCAAACTAAATTTTTTTTCATCCCCAAGATAACCATATGCTTTTGGAGATTTGTAGAACAACGATAAAGCAAATTGCTTTTCTTCGTCTGTCCACTTTCCCCTTTGAACGTGATTTACTTGCATTTTAAAGAATTGTAAAACATTTTCATTTAATTTTTCAAAATCGATAAAAAGTTCAACCGCTTTTTTATTGCTCTCTGCTTTACATTCAATGTATATGTAACCACCAAGGTCATACCTGACCTACAACCTGAGTACACGCTTATACGTAAAATTTCCCGCTCTTTCGATTGCCGCTGTCAAAAATAGGGGTGCCCATTTGAAAAAAAAAGTTGACGTTGAAATGACCTTGAAGGACAAGTTCAAGGTCAATACCAAGTTGTGACGTGACGATCCTGATCCGTACCCTAATATTCCCTATAGTCCGGGCACTTCACCGGAGACCTGCGCCCGTCGCAATGGTTGAACGCAACTCGCCGAATTTGTAATTATCTGAGCGTCAGGCGAGCTGCTCCCTTCCCGGCTTCTGTGAGAACTTCGTTCCCGAGGAGGTTCCGCTGAGCTGGAAAATCGCGAGTCACCCAGGGTGGTGACAAACCCACGGCGATTCCTCCAGGAGTTGCTCCTCTCGTGCTCGTGCTGCTTCTATGCTCCGCTATACACTTTTCTCTCTCTCTCTCTCTCTCTCTCTCTCTCTCTCTCTCTCTCTCTCTCTCTCTCTCTCTTTCGCACGAAAATTCGCTGAACGTTCGAATTCTCTCTCTCTCTAACACATGTAATCCTGAAGTTTCTATCTCTTCTCTCGCTTGCGCTCAATCTCGAAATGAATCTCTCTCTCCCTTCCTCTCTCTCTCTCTCTCGCGCAACAATAAAATACTCATCCCTGAAACACTATCAACTCCTCTACCTCTCTCTCGCATAAACCCGCCCCAGCCGAACACAGAACACACGCCGAGCCGCTAAGCCGAGCAAGCCGCCATTTTCCGCGACACTTGCTGCCCCGCGCAACTCTACTTTCGCGAATCCCCCGACACCGGTTTCTCCCAGGTTAGCTTGTATAGCTCACTCTCGCGCCGTCGACTTCTCTAGCTCTTTCTCTCTCTCCTTGAGCTTCCTGGAGCTCCCAGCAGCGAGGCTCGGCTGCCCGGAGACAAAACGTGCACTTACACGGGATATATAGCGGACCACTCACCGTCGTTAGCTCAGCCTGCTGCGACGCCAACAAGTGCAGCCTCATTCGCTCCCTCACTCTCAAAGCACGCGCGAACGAGAGTATTGGACTTTCTGGTCCTCAGGTGGCCCTTCCTTCCTATCCTTCTCTCTAATGGACGAATTTGGCATGTGGCTGGTAAATATCGGAGTCGTATGTAAGAAAACGCGTGTAGTCGCGAACACGGACGAACAGTGAGTGAGCGTCCGGAAGTCTTCTCCAACATCCTCGGCGTCGTCTTCTTCGTCTCCACTCCGCTCAGCCAATCCGCGGCTCTAGTCGGGAACCTAGTCTTCCCTTCGCTCTTTCTCGCCAATTGCGGCCTCTCATCGGCCTTTGCCGCTGTCCATTGGCTCTTATCCGCTGCTTCCGCTGATCTTTTCCGCGCGAACTTATTCGAAATAATAAATGCCTCTGATTCTTTCCCTCTCTTTCTCTCTCTCTCTCGTGGCTCTTGTCCGCCGCTATCTCTCGCGCTACCGCTGCCGTGTCTCGCCCTTTACACCTATCTCTCTCGCGCTACACTCGGTTCCCCTACTCTTCGCGCTCTCTATCTCTCTCGCGCTGATGCCTACGCTCGCTCTTTCTCACTCGCTCTTTCCCACTCGATCGCATGCTCTCTCTTACTCTCGCTAGCTAACATGGCCGCCGCCACTCATCGCGCGCGGACATGTGTTGTCGTGTCTTCGCCGCCTGCTCGCGTCTTCGGCCTCGTGGTCGGTCACAACAATAGAAAAGTTAGCCACAAATTTTATTGTATTTTTTATTGGTTTAAATATGAATAAATCTTATAATGAAATAGAACAAAATAAGGATGTTTCAACGTGTTTTAGCATGAAAACGCGCGATCTTTGTATACATTGATCATTTTTCTGTGACATTATTTTTCATCTCTTTGTATAACTTAACAATGCACGTGTTTAGCACGATCGATGCGAGTTTCTTTATTATTTTTTTTTTTGTTTACTTAACCCTGGTTAATCCTTTATTACGGAAAAAACGCTCGTTCTTTCTCTCACTTTTATCCGCTCGAAACGACGCATTTTTCTCTTCGACTCCATTTTATTTATTACATTTCGTATGGAAAAAGAAAAAGAAAGTAATATAATCAATTTATGTATACGCAGCACATACAGTCGAAATGTTTACAGAGTAAAGCGAGTGGAAATCCTTTTCCATTACTTATTCTAAACTTGCCCGACGAATTATTACAACGACATTACAACGACGGCGCGTCATCCTCAAAAAAGTGACTATACGTAAAGCTACGATGGTAAGAAAATATGTATAATAACTGTGAGGAATTCGAGTTTTGTATGCTTTGAGGAATAATTCTTCAACTCGTTTCCCCCCGAATAAAATTTCTCCATCTCATTTTATACTGATACGTAAGATTACTTTCTTTTTTACCGAGAATGAATTTCTCTGTCGCGCTTTGAAATTTTGAATCCCTATATCGATAAAACTTATAATTGTGCCGGAACCGAGAGACTCGTAAAAATTGTATTTTCTTTAAGAATAATTCTACATCGATAAAACTGTTTTGCTTGATCCAAGAGGCTATTCACTCTTACTTACATATGTACATTATTTAAATCAATCCCATTAGACTCAGTCTAGCTATGAAATCACAGGCGTGCTTAATCAATTAGTATAAATATAAAAATAAAAATAAAAAATAAAAATAAAAATAAAAATACTAATACAAATAATCAGTCATAAAATAATCAGTCTTAAAATATTGCACAATCCTATATGTAGTATCACAGCGCGTCTTATATTAAAATACAAATAAACAACATTTCCAAAAACAGTCTATTCCTATCAGTCATGAATTAAAAATAAAATTTATACAATACAAGTCACATTTACTCATCCCATCCGTACACACTTTCATACCAATAAATACACTCACACTTTAAAAATGATGTATAGGGGACGAAACAAAATAAGTTAACATAAAGAAAACCCATCTGATTGTCCCCTGTGTGGGTGTAAGTCATAAAATATGATTATGCAGCTTATGGTGGATTACTTTTCGTTTATATATCAAGCTCAAAAAGATATTTGAGGACCGCCGTCTTGAATCCGCACAAAGATGGTATGTTGCGCAGGTTGTCTGGGAGAGAGTTCCAAAAGCGCGCACATTGAACCTGGAAAGATCGCATACCAGTTTCCGTGCGCACTCTTGGCACCGAGATTTCTTGTGCATCATCACTACTAGTTCCCCTGGACTGGTGTTTATGGAAAAATGCCGCTAAGTAAGGTGGTTCTTTGAGTCGAAGGATTTTATACATAAGGATGGCGGCGAAATACATCCTTCGACTATCAACGCGCAGCCAGCTCAGTTGCTTTCTATAAGGGGTGATGTGCTCATCCCTCCTGATACCATATACAAATCGCACACACGTATTGTTCAGTCTCTGTAGTCGATGTTTTTGCTCGTCGGACGAGTCAAGGTACACTACAGCGCAATAGTCAAGATGGGGTAAGACTAGAGCTTCAACAAGTCTTCTGCGTAAAGTCTCGGTGGTACATGCCCTTATAAACCGCAGGCTATAAAGGGCTTTATTTACTTTTTTAGTTACACAATCGACCTGCGGTTTCCACGTTAATTTGCTATCTAGTGTAACACCGAGATTCACGACCGTGTCGGAAAAAGGCACGAGCGCTCCACCCTCCATATCAACGTCTGGTAATCCAGTTTTAACTAAATCATTAACATATTTTCGAGAACCAAATAAGATTACTTTTGTCTTCCCAGCGTTGAGACGGAGAGAGAGAGAGAGACAGATGAAAAGACTGAGCGAGCAAGCGCGTATACAAACACACTTGCGTGCGAGGGGCCGCTGCTTCCAGCTAAGCGAGTGCCTGCCCCTCTACTTGACACTGGAGAGAACGGCGAAAGCAAGCTGGAAGGTGCGCGGTGGATTGCAGGCCTGCAGGCGCCCTCCTCTTCCTTACTGTATACCTCCACACCAGCTAAGACCATCATCTCAAATAATTTTAATGCGTCTAATATCTCTGTCGTTTATACCAGCATATCATCAACCCTGGTCGATCTTGTTGGCGGATTTTTGGTCAGGAGGAAGGGTGGTGAGCGCGCGCATATCTTTACCTCCGCTTCAGACCTGCGGGTGATTGCTGATGCACACTGTAGAAGGAGTGGGCGCTCTGTTCCCCACATTCAAGCAGGGAGGAGAGCGGCCACCTTAATACTAGTAGCGCAGCTGTGACTACCGAATGACTGCAGCGGGGAGTTTCTGGTGTGGTCAAGGAGAGTGCACTGAGACTGGGCTTTCTCAATGTGAATTCTCACAGAGCTCACATTGGGCAATTCCGTCCATTTCTTAGCGAGAATCCGTCCTACCATCTTTTCGGAATTGCCGAGTCGTGGCTTGGCCCAGTCGTAGATGATAGACTCATTCAGATCGACGGGTTTAGTGTTTTACGTCAGGAACGTAATAAGAATGGTGGTTGTGTTACTCTTTATATTCGTAATGATTATAAAGTTAAATTCCTTATGCTAAATCCAATAGCACAGGACCTGGTAAGCCAGGTATTCCTGAATTCATCTGTGAAGCTCAAAAGGGTAACACGCCACCAATCCTAGTTGGTGTTATTTATCGGCCTCCAAAAATAGCTTTTCATAGCGATCCTAACTTCCTCAGTTCTCTGAGAGACCTTTGTGATAATTACAGCCACAAGTTGATTATGGGTGATCTGAATGCAAATCTGTTGTCGACGACTGCTGATTCTGAGCTCGTTCAGCAATTAGCTGACGAACTCTCAGTTAAGATCATCCAGCACGGCTTGACGCATCATGCTGAGACTTCTCACACATGGATTGACTTAATATTTGTAGACGATAACGACACGGTACTTGACTATGGGAATAGTATGGCGCCCTTTCGCAGCAAGCACAACATCATCGATGTTTACATTGACATTCATGTTGCGTCTCCTCCTAAAGAGACTTTCAGCTTTAGAAGCTGTAATAAGATAACCCCGGCTGAACTCAATGAGTTCTTGTATTGCTGCGATTGGTCGTCGCTTTCTCAAAATACCTTAGATTCTGACTTTGACATAAATGGGGCGCTTGAATGTCTCAGTGTCAATCTACTGGAGGCTATAAATGAACCTGCACCGTTAAAAACTGTAACTCCTCGTAGAGGATAAGCCCCATGGATTGGAACTGAGCTTCAACTGTTCATCAGCAAACGTAATGCCACGCATAGACGGTATAAAAGGACTGGGAGTGCCGCTCTACTGGACGAATTTCTTCATTTACGCAATGAGGTCGAGATGCGCATGGATTAAGAGCGTACCTTCTTTCTTAGTAACCAGCTTTTTGATGCTCCTGATCAAGGGAAGAATATTTGGAAGGAAATGCGCAATCTTGGCCTCTTGCCTAAGAGCAAGGAGGAGTTGCATGGTTTCACCCCGGACGAGCTCAACACACACTTTGCGGGAGTATCAATCGCGCATAATGAGGATATAGACACCGTATTAAACATCATACAATATGCATCTGATGATGGTTTTGGATTTCACCCAGTTACTTTCCCAGATGTAGTTCTCGCCATGTCTCACTGTACATCTCAGGCGAGGGGTGTAGATGACATACCGCATAGTGTTATGGTGAAGTGTTTCCCAGTGTTGGGGAATTATATAGTACTTTTATTTAACTCCTCCATTGCTCAGGGAGTCTTCCCGGGTGCTTGGAAACGGGCGCAGTTAGTAGCCTTAAAAAAAGATTTCCACCCCATCTTCAGTTTCCGACTTTCGCCCTATCGCCCTACTGTGCTTCCTTTCCAAGGTACTAGAGAGGATTGCACACTCCCAAATCACCAACTGTCTCTCCAGGACCGTCATTCTTGATCTTTTACAGGCAGGGTTCAGACTACATCACAGTACTCAGACAGCCATGCTTAAGCTGACTATGTATACGAATAGGCATTGATGGAAGGACTATCACCTTGCAGTTGCTCTTCGACATCAGCAAGGCGTTTGACATCATCTCTCCTTCGAGACTGTTGAGCTATGCTCGCTACGCTCGCGAGCCTCGGCCTTATACTATCCCACGCTGAAAACATCAGCCCCTCAAGCGTATTCGCGCTTGGGTCGGCCAAGGTACATAAATAACTATTATATTGTTGTATATATGTTTTAAACCGAGACTGTTATTTATTAAGCATTAAAAAGGCTAGGGATACAAATACGCGTTCGTGGGGAATACCCTCGATCTCAGGATATACGCGTCCGTGGTACTAGAGGTCATGGTCGCACTGACCGTTGCTACACTTTTTCTTCTGCACACCATGCATTGTAGTCGTAATGCATAATACTGCAGGGACCTATTGACGAAGTCGTATTTCAGTCATATTAATATGTGGACCTATCTATCCGCCATGTTACTGAAAACTCATGCATGCACTACTTCATGCTTATTTTCTTTCAGTAAAACTATATATTATTCATCTTTAATAATTCATCTCATTGTTGAAGCTCTAAATATTATATAGAATCAAAGGTATTTTAATTTTATTATAGGTGAAACGCAACCCGTTGTAAGGCGTATATAGTATATGCGTTTCTTATCTATATATGTACTATTCTAATACGCATATGCAATATAATTATGGTAATTATATGGTAACCGTGTCATTAAAATATTAATCAATAAAATTAATTATAATTCCGTTATAGATCCGCTATCTACTGTGCCCGCAGAGGCGGCGGTAATCGCAGGAATTTAGGGGAAAATAAGGATTCTCTTGTAAAGAATAACATCGTGACTCGAATAAATAAAATATATTCTAATAAGTTCGATTACATAAGCCAGGCACAAAAGTCCGCGAACCGAGAAGGCAAGAACTCGCAAATATCGACACGAACACGCACACACATACGCGGATCGCCGCTTGCGATCCGCCGCTGTAGTACTCCAAGTAGTTACTCGTGCTGCATTGCACCTATCTCTCCCTCTCTCTCTCTCTCTCTCTCCCTCCCTCTGCTTCGCTGCTGAAGTAGAATATTGCACTGGCTGCAGTCCAGTGCAACGTAGGAGGGTGCTGGTGGTAACACTCGTACACACTTACACAAAATCACAGCGGATGTCGCGGTTCTCTCCTTGTCGCGTCTAATTTCGCTCGCGGCGGGAAACGATCTGAGGCTCGATGGCCCCCCTCTATCGCGCGCTAATTACGGCTCTCTCTCTTTCTCGTGAGATCTCTTCTCTCTCTCTCTCTCTCTCTCTCTCTCTCTCGTGAGATCTCTTCTCTCTCTCTCTCTGTCTCTCTCTCTCTGTCTCTGTCTCTCTCTCTCTCTCTCTCTCTCTCTCGCGACACTTACCTATGCTCTCTCTCGCTCATCATCTCGATGACTGAGCGCCGTCGGATCGAGCATAAAATCGAACTAACGATTGAATATTGAATTCAATTGTGAATGCGTTATAAAACTTGCATCCGTCTTTCGACCCCACGGGTGTAACATTAGTTTAAATAATATTTTTTTTCGAGCTCTTATTGTTTTAAATAGAGTAAAAATTATATATAGTTTTAATTAGTCTTTAATGAAAACGACTAAAGAAATTTTTATTTCTATTATGCATTAATATATGTCTTAAGCCTGAAGAGGAGAGTATATTTTTAATAAGCCCTCGAAACGTCACAAAATTAAAAAATAAAATAAAACCACCACAAATAAACCACCACCAACGTTAACCAACGTCAAAAATCTTGTTAAAAAACGCACATGCATTACAAAATGTATCTAAAACTTGAAACTTACTGCACAAATACGCATCACAACAATTTGTTTAAAAAATTTTTGCAAAACAAATTTGTGTGATTTTCTCTTACCTTTAGACTTTAGTTGTTTTTTAAGAAATTTTTTCAGACTACAAACATACATTTTTTTATAAATTAGAACGATCGCGCTTCAATTATTATTTTTATAGATTTTAATCAAGATAATTTTTTTTTCTATTTATATTTTAGATTATAATATAATTTTCCTTTCTTCAAGTAAGAGGAATTTAAAAAGTGATATTATCAAAACAAAAGGCTAAAAAATTTTTATATAAAAAAGAGATTTTGTAATTGAAAGATATGAAAGTGAACCTTGTATCATCTTTGGAAAAACCTGTGAAAAATCAAAATTGGATTTTTTTTCTTGCTGTTCCAGCATCCTTCGTAGGCACACAGATCCCGTGGGGACGACATTGTTATTAAATGTCCATTTCAGATTCACCAAAATTGCACTCCAAATTAGCAACTACGGTCTAACTTATTATTACTGAAAATATTAACTAATTAACTTAAAAACTATACTTATATTTAAAATGTAATTTTCTCGCAATATTAACACGTTAACTGACCAAAAGTTTTTGGCGCTTTCTTAGGTACTGCACACGACTTCATCGGCTGATTTTCATTTATTTTTTTAGACATTGTTACACAAATCATTATTGTTTTGGGACATTATGAGGTCAATAAAAAGTAAAATTGTGCTTAATATGTACATTTTTATAAGAAATGATTTTATTTTACAAAAATAAAATATATTTCTGTCTACCCACTATCAATACATCTAGTATATCTATATATGTGCTGTGGCGGCACCATCAAGCGGATGGGGGACAGAAACACCTAGCCTGTCCCCCACGGGTTTGTCCCCCGTTCTACTATAGGAAGTACGCTTCTATATGCGTTTATATTCGTTGGTATTACTTCACAGCCTAGATGAAGATCAGTAGACCAATAATGTCTTTGAGACTTTCTGGGGTTGTAAATGGAGAAAATGATTATTCCAATGAAAGTATTTAGCTCGGACATTGTCAAATCATGACCATTCTGCTTAGTTAACTCAATAATGTAATTTTTGATCTCAGGAGAAAAAAAAGTTTCAAATAATTCGACTAGACTCATATTTTGAATTTTGACAATATCAGCATCGGACAAAAGCAATGTGTTCAACATCGTTACTGTACTTTTGTTCTCCATCAATCCATTCGAAAACGTGGTCGTTAGTTTGATTATCGTAGTAATCTTTTTATGTTTTTGAATAAGAATTTTTTTCCAAAAATCTTTCAAATTCTTCACCCTCAGAATCATCATCTGAACAACCAGAATCACCAGGATCTGGAATGAAAGTCAAGCAATCCTCATCTTTGCTATCAGGTGAATCAAAGTTATTATCAGACTCTAACGAGGAATCTGAGACTAAAGATCTACATCGTTTTGGCATTTTATAAATTTTAGAACCTAAATTTTTAAAAAAACAAGATCTTTGATCAACTGATTTTTGATCAAAACAAAGTATGCTGCAAGAAAATTAAGTTAAGCGCACTAATCCTGGAGGGGCTTATCATCTGCCAAGGTGATGAATTTCAGACAAAACCTTTTATTCATACACTACACTCATCCAATTAATTGATAAATTTTTATACTGTTTGTATTTATATTTTAGTCAATCAATTTTGGATTAAAAGTTGAGAAACAAAATTATAACATTTATAAAGAAAAGGGTTATTTAGTTTGTGATAAATAATATATGCTAATATTTTTGAGTAATAAAAACTAGTGCACTGCGTAGATAATCGATAAAATATAAAAAGTGTGCATTGCTCAAATTGTTTTCAGAAAACGTAAGTAGACGCGGTTAGCTGAGTTTCATTGTAGGTGCAAATTACTAATTTTCAAATATGTATGAGCTGTGACGAATTCGCGAGCAAATTTCACATTTGCTCGGTAATTCGAAGACACGCTCTATCCCACGGCGCGCAGATTAAGGGAACCGTGAGCGAGAAAGCTAGCGTGGCACGTGTCGTGAGAAAGAAAGAGAGAAAGAGAGAGAGAGAGAGAGAGAGAGAGATATTCTTTTATTTGTATAAGTATACAAAAATGACATAACAATCGAGTATAACAATACATTTCAAATAAGAACTTTTAGTCACAAACTCAGGGACGAATAAGTACACGAATTACTGTGTAAAACGTTTGCAAGCGGCAAGCCGTACACGAATATGCGTGTGTGTTATTCGCGGCCATTTCCCGCGTTTTGCCAGCCTTGTCGGTTCGCGGTTGCTATTGTATTTGTATATAATCTTTACTTGTTTTAATAGAGAATATACGTCATTATAATAGATTCACGTCGTTATCATTAAAGCGAGATAAACTGAATTCTTCCCCTTAATTTCCCCGCGATTACCGCCGCCTCCGCGGGCACAGTACAAAAGCACTTCTACTGTGCATTAAATCTGAGCAGCAGTACTTGCGGCCATTGCACGGTGCTCACAAGCAATATTTCTGAACAACAGGAAACGAGACTCTTCAAGAGAGTCTCGTGTTTGTGAACGAGAGCTGTTGGAGTCTGGACAGCGTCAAATCACCACTCGATTTTGACTGACCTGAAGTCCAATGCAGCTCACGTCGTAGGAGTTGTGGGTGGATCTTCACACACCCTCACACACCCACTCGTATCGCATCGCGTAGCTATGTTTCGCGGTGTCTCTCTCGTCCGTTACGAGTCGCGGCGCAAATCGATCTGATGGGCGCGATCGAATTTACCTATCGCGTCGTCTCTCTCTATCTCGCGAGATCGCCTATCTCTCTCTTATTCGCGACACGCGCCACGCTCGCTCTCCTGCTGATCATCCTCGGTGCTTGCTCGCCGTCGGATCGAGCGTACAATCGAATTAACGATTGAATATATTGAATATATGGCCAAGATGGCTACCGGCGGAAAGAAGCCTCCCGATCGAGGCGGTGGAAAAGTTTACAAGTGTCATAGCGATACAAAAGTAAATTCGGTACTTTGTATCATATGTGAAGACGTTTATCATATTAACCTTTTCGCTCCGGGACTGGTCCATATATGGACCAGCACTCAGTGTGGCGACTTATCATAAGAATATCATTCACTTAAGTTATGAAATTCAGCTAAAATGCGAGGTCAATTTTAAAGTGTTATAATTTTAAACTCTTTGTGAGAAGTAAAAGTGGATTGCAGTTGAGTGATACTTTCGTGATATGTAAAGAACACAAGGAGGTAAACATAACCTCAATAAATCCAGACCACGTGTTGGAAGGCGAAGTGAGAAAAATAATTGCCGAAATATTACAAAAATCAAAGGAGTACGTACAAATGCAAAAAATATGGGAAAACAAATTAGCAGAACAGGAAAAGTTACTAAAAGAAAAAGAAGAATTAATTGAAAGGATGCAACAGGAAAAAATAACAGAAATGCAGTTAAAAAAAAATGCAAAGTACTTGTGGAATAGATCTGGATCAAACAGTGCATGAAGAAACAGTTTTTGCAAAAGCTGAGCTGAAATTGGTTAAAAGAGAAAATGAATTGTATAAAGAATTAAATATGGAATTAAAAGATTTGAATGCTGAATTAAAAGAAAAAAATTGTAAGTCTAGAGGAAAAGTTAAAAAACATTGAAAGTGAAAGACAATTTGGCAACACAACAACTTTTGCAGAAGTAGCAGCTGGAAATATACAAAAGAAATCTAAGAAACCCCCAAGAATTGTAATAAAGAAAACTGATAAAAACGAAACTCTAAACGAACTTAAGAAAAAAGTAAGACACTGTATAATAAAAAATAAATCTATTCAGACAAATACGATCAGGGAAAGAGAAAAGTCTGACGAAATAATCATAACGTTGCAATGACAACCAAAGTGTGGATAGGACAATAGATCTATTAAAAAATGAAATAACAGATTCAGTAGCTATTGAAGAAAAATAAAACCAAGAATGAAGATTGTAGGTATAAACAATCTTGAAAATCTGAATGATAAACAACTAGAGGAAGATATAAATGAAAGAAACTTTTTTAATTTCAACGATCAAAATGTAAAATTGTGCACTCATATATTAGCAAGAAAGGGACGCAAACTGTTCTAATTGAAATAACAGGAGACCTGCATAAGCATATTAAAGACAATAAAAATAAAATATATATTGGACATCAAAAGTGTATGGTGTATGATATAATAGACTGTAGACCATGTTATAAATGTGGCGTAATTGGACATAAAGTAAAAAAATGCAAGAATCCTGCTGAGTGTACTAAATGCACAGGTGCACACATGGCAAGTGAGTGTACAGGTCAGGCCAATAACAATTGCCTAAACTGCATTTTCAGTAATAATAGATATAATACAAAGTTTTCAATCAACCATGGAGCAACAGATTATACAAGATGTGAAGTTTTTCAAACAAGGGTAAGGAAATACATAGACTCAATGGACTACATTATAAAGCCAGTAATACCCAGAGATATAGGTAATATAGGAAACTATATTAACATGCCAATGTCAGCCGGGAAATCAGGCATATCGGCGGGAAATTTAAATATTTTAAATGTTTCAATAAAGAAACAAATACGTTCTTAATGGACAATTTTGAGATAAATTTTAACGAAATAATACAAAACGAATATGAATTTAAGAATACTGAAAATTTCAAGAAAAGCATAGGAAGAAAAAATTTTGTAATCTTACACGTTAATATTAGAAGTTTAAATGAAAATTTTGAAAAGTTAGAAGTTTTCTTAAAGAATTTAAATAACAAACCAGCAGTAATTATTTGCTCTAAAACATGGATAATTAAGCAGATTGAACTATTTAGATTACCGGAATATAGAATATTCTATAATGGTAGTATAATTAATAAAGCGGACGGAGTGATATTATATATAGGAAATGACATAAGTCAGGACACAAAGTAATTGAAGTAGATAGAATAAAATTTTTAGTTACTGATTTAAATATAAATAATAATGAATTGTTTCGGATATCGGCGACATACAGGTCGCATGATTTATTGAAGACTGAATTTGTACTTTCAACAAAATAATTTTTATTAGGAAACAGACATATTAAAATTCACTGTATAGTCGGTGACTTTAATATAGATATAACTTATCAAGATGCTCAACATTATGAAAATAATATTAATCAAGAATCCCTAAATAACTTTTTAGCGCATGAATATATTCCATATTTTCAAGGTATCACGCGACCATCATCCACTGGGCAAGGAGGTACTTGTATCGATAATTTCTTTATAAAAACAGATTCAATAGAAGTAAAGTCATATAAAATTGCTAATCCACTAAATGACCATTTTCCACTGTTTGTAAAACTCAATAAAGTAAGAACTATGTGAGAAATATAGAAATATTTAGAAAAATTAACTACGTAAAATTCAAGAATATTGCTGCAGATATGGATTGGAACACGATTTTATCAATGCGAGAACCAAATTGCGCAACAAACGAAATTATAAAGAAAATAAATCAATGCGTTAGACTACTGACAACTGCTACTAAGCAAAAAAGGAAAGATAGAAATATGATACCTAGGAAAAAATGGATAATGAAAGCAATTACAGTATCATGTAAGAGAAAAGAACTATTATATAACATTTGGCAAAAAAACAAGGAGTATGATATACTAAAAAAAGAATATATAGATTATGCCAAAATACTTTATAGAGTAATTAAAGAAGCTAAAATTAAGTATGAAAGAGATAGAGTTAATGAAAATTCAAATGACTCAAAAAAATTATGGAAAATAATAAAACAAAAATAGGTAAAAATAAAAAAGTAGAAACTAAAATCAAATACATAATAGATAAAGGAACTAAAGTTGAAAACAAAACTGAAATTGCAAACGTTATGAATAAATTTTACTGCAATTTAGGAAAAGATCTAAGTAAAAAAATAATAGAACCAGATGTAAAACCAAAAGAAATTGAAAAAAAAACAAATAATTTTTTATTAATCGTACAAATGCAGAAGAAGTAATAAAAATTATTAACCAACTCAAAAATAAAGCGGGAGGTGAAGATCAAATAAATGCTAGTACTTTAAAAGTAATTAACTTGCATATTGCGAAACCACTGGCACACATATTTAATCTAGCAATAGAAAAATCTGTATGGCCAGAGGCGTTTAAAACTGCGGAAGTAGTTCCAATTTATAAAGCCGGTAAAAAAACGGATGTTTCAAATTATGGACCTATCTCACTTACTTCAAATCTAGCAAAAATTTTCGAAAGAATAATTTATAGTAGAATATATGATTCTTTCACGAATGTAATGTTCTATCAGATTATCAATACGGTTTTATAAAAAATTCTGGAGCTGCAGACGCACTGAGCAAAATTACCGATACAATTATACAAAATTTAGATAAAAGCAAACCAATAATTGCTACTTTTATTGACCTTGCTAAAGCTTTCGATACAGTTAACCATAAATTTCTTTTGGAAAAACTAGAAAAATAAGGAATACGAGGTAATGTACTTGATCTGATTAAAAGCTATCTGACTGGTAGAAAGCAAAAAGTAAGAATAGATGACATGACTAGTTCTAAAGAAATCATTAATACTGGGGTACCACAAGGAACTATCCTTGGACCTCTGTTCTTCATCATATATATAAACGACATACTGTTAGATATGCCCAAAGGTACTATCCTGTCTTATGCTGATGACACGGTTACCGTCGCAGAAGATAATACGTGGGCTTAAGTACGAGACAGAATGAATGATTTATTAAAAAAAGTAGCTAAATAGTTGGCATTTAATAAATTGTCTTTAAATATAACAAAGACGAAATATATGACCTTTGGATGTTACTGTAATAGTGTTCCTCAAGAAATAAATATAGAAATAATGAATCATAAAATTGAAAGAACTGAAAACTATAAGTATCTTGAAATTCATTTTGATTACGATATGAAATGGAGTGAACACCTGGTGAAACTAACGAATAAAATTAAATATTTAATCTTTGTCTTCGCAAAATTAAGGAAATTGATGGATACAAATACACTAATGAAGATTTATTATGCTCTTTTCCACAGTATAATAAGCTACTGGATAATAGCTTGGGGAGGTGCATACAAAACTACCATAAATTCAATACAAAATATACAAATTAAAGTACTAAAAATAATCAACAAAAATCGCTTCCCAACGAATAATTATCCTTTGAATATTAAACAAATGTTTTCACTAGAGTCGGTAATGTATTATTATGATAAACTAAAACTAATGTACTTAGCGAGTGAGTCTAAGACTAGGAATAAGAACTTATTATTACCTAAGATGAAAAAAACTATAAGCAACAAAAATAGTTATATAGAGGCTATAAAATATACAACGCCTTACCGGAAAGTCTTAAGAATTTAAATCTAAGAAAATCTACTATTAAACAATGTGTTAAAAATTTTATGAAGTCTATGTAATTAAATTCTATTATATAATTGGTATCAAATTGTTATCAAATAAAAAGTTTTAAGATTTACAGCGTGTATAGGGGTACAACTATCGTTCTTTACAATTTTGTAAGCTATTTGTATTAAAAAATGAAAATTATCTGGGATATTAGATTTAAGTTAGTTTTTAAGTTCTTTTTGTCACCAGACTATGTATAGGTGACTGCGTTTACCACTATAGGAATTACTTAAGTAATTTTTTTCTGGTTAATACGAATACAAAATCCTCGATTCAATCGCGAATTCGTTATACCCCTCTCCCAGACGCTGGATACCCGGATGGTTACAGCTCGATGATCGCGCTCGATCCTACCACAGGATAGGACAGGTAAGGATCCTATTTGGATGATGTCAAGGTTATCGCAATGAAACTTGATGAAGCCGTCCAAGGGGGCAAAAGCTTCCTCTTCCAGGCTCAAGCTTGCCCTGAAAGCTTCTCGCGCCTGCTCCAGCTCGCGTGGCGACGGGTCTCTTTTTCGGGCCTCGTCGCCCTCTTCGTCTGCTACCTCTATCTTGAGAAGGCCCGGGCTCTCGGGCAGAGCCTCCACGCCTAACGGTTTCTCAGCTGCACAGGAGTTCTTCTCCTGTGTTATCTCCTGCTTTATGCATGGCACCGCGCCCTCTTGCCGAGCGACGGTACCCTCTTCTTCCTCATCTTCTTGCGGCTGGACCGGGGGTGGTCCAGTCGAGTATGGGCGACGCAAGATTGCGCTTACCCGCGCACGTATGATCGGGACCACCTCCCGATCAACCTCGGATATCGAGACCGAGGACCTTGGCTCCTCCTCGCCCCAATAGACAGCTGCTGGAATAGATGGGCGCACTTCCGCATAAATTCTTCTTTATCAATCCTGAACTCAAACAAGGAGGAAAATGAGAGGGACTTACGAATGTGTGGCACGCATTCGACGCGGAGAGAGATTCGCCGGATTTACTAAACTCATGCGCTTTGGAGCCCTTCGGATGACTGGGCTTTCGCTTTGCTACCGAAATCGACGACGCAGCCTTGTCAATTCGAACGCTCGCTCGTTTCACAACCTTCGTGGCCTTCCGAGACCTTCCGCGGGGCCGCAAAGTTACAGGCACACAGGCAGCCGCTACATCTTCCGGTGGAGTGATGCTGACCTGCGTGCTCGCTGCGCTCGCTGGTGGCGGGTCACTCAACGCCACCTCTACGCTCGCATCCATCGGAGGTTGCGTCTCGACGTCGTCTACTTCGGTCAGATCCATCTGACTCTTTTCGGCGACGTACTCCTTGATTTGCTCAGCGACCGATTAACTCGCTCCAATCGATTTGCCTGCGGATGATATGGTGGTACCGCAGAATGGAATCCATTCCATCCCCATGTCAACATCATCGAGTTTACTGTTAATGAGATTCAAACTCGTGTCCGTATGTATTTCAAAAACTCCATAACGATAATCTGGTATATTATATCTTATCAATAATATGGGCCATATACTTTTAAGATGACACTTTATTCAAGCTATCGAAATGAATTGAGTCCCTGTTCATGCGCCAATGATGTAACGTTTTTCCGTTAGTTCTCGTTTTTCGTGCAAAAATCTATATATTTATAACCCGCAAAACAGGATTCATGGGCTCAGCTAAAAGTGTCGAGAGCGTTCTTCAATATAACTTTCCCGTCCAACTACATCAGTGTCTGTGAAAAGATAAAAAGGCACGCATTAGCCTTCTTACTTTTCAACACTGATGTGGTTAAATTTCCCCTTTGGTGTTGCTATTTGCCGCGCTTTGTGGAAATAGTTGGCAGGAAAAATAGGGAAAAGCAGTACTCCGAAAATAGCGAAGTTCGTATTGGCTTCACCACCGCTAAAATGAGTACGCTGTTAAGGAATAATAGGCAGGATCGGAAAAATCAAGAACGTTTAGATGACGTTAAATCATTCACTATCTCGAACTGAATAGTGAATGATCGTACGCCCCTCACACGTCCTGGTTCGGTGGATAACTTAGTGTTCCTCCACCTAGCTGGCGAGCATGCTTAAAGCGTAACGGGTTCGCGTGACACAATATTCTCTACGATTGCCACGACGAGCACCTCAAACGTATACTCAAAATCTAATACTTAAAATTATCTATGTTACATTCATCACAGTCTATCTAATGTCGCGTATTGGACCGTAGATAGATGTTCATATTCTCTTATTACGAGGTTCGACAAGAAAGTTTATTACATTAATGCCTTGTTCGTGAAAAGAGCGGAAGCTTAACGGGTTCGCTTGGAAAACGCAATGCTTTCCAAACTAACTACGAGAAATCTAAAAGCTCTTATACACAATATTTAATAATAATCTTATTCACGATCCAGTGCACGATCATGAATAAGTTATTGTTTATTCTCTGCGCTGAAAGCTCGTCGGCAAAGCGTATTTCTTCTCCGGCTTGCTCAAGTGCAGTGTGTTTAACACAAAGCGGATTTGCCGAAGAACGCAATGTTCTACCGGTTTACCGCGAGGAATCGCATTCTTATTGCTATACTCTCACGTGTTTGTTATCGTTTATATTACACTAATAACTTGTTGTGAGATAATAAGGTGGGGAAAGAGCTAAATGAATATTGGAGAGGAATATCAGATAGACTGGTTTATTGCGTGGAGCGAACCGATACAAGAATGGTCCTGATTGCGAATTTGGTCATGTTTATGTAGTATTGAATCA
Organism: Megastigmus dorsalis; assembly: GCA_900490025.1. Lineage (NCBI taxonomy): Eukaryota > Metazoa > Arthropoda > Insecta > Hymenoptera > Megastigmidae > Megastigmus > Megastigmus dorsalis. Next base: position 21,455 of record UELU01112759.1, read on the forward strand.
GAGTATTTAAAGATGTCCCTCTCTCTTTCGACTTGTCTACGTAGGTTTTATTGACTCGCTGGTCTGTGTACGAATCTCTCGCGTCTGCTTTCTGGTGTGAGTGTATACGTTCGCTCGCTCCGCGAGTTACGCGAATAATGTACTTTATTTTAATAATTTAATTTCAATTCTATTTCTCAACATTATTTTTATTTCACTTAACTTATCAATTTTTAAATTCGTTTTCAAAAAAAAATATTATTCTAATTTCATCCATTACTGTATAAATTTTAATTAATACGATTTATTTATTCTAATTTTTTCAAAATGTTATCCCTTCTATCTTATTTTACTTATTTTTTTTTATTTCGATAACAACTGGCGGGTGTTGCAATATAGAAACTCTCGAATCGTCGCTACGCAATTTAAATATTAATGTATTTTCGCACCCTTTCGTCATCTGTGTTTGATTGATTCCTTTCATCTTCTTAAAATTTACCGTTTATTTCAGTTGTAAAATGCGTCCAAAATTAATTCAATTTTTGTTCTCTCATAACACAGGCCGACAAAATTTAATAAAAGTCCAGACCCAGAGAGCAGACCTAACATACCCGAAGGATTTTGATGCGCTGAATCCAAATCCGTGCTCAGAATTCCTCCTATACGTCTGGTTTTCGAGATATCCTAACCTAAAAGTGCAAAAAACACCATTTTTGCCCATTTTTGAGGTTATATATACACGGCAGATTCATTTTTCACAGAAAAGTACACTCGGGACTTTAAAGTATAAATCTTCCTCTTTCAAATAACGTTGAATTTGTTCAAATATCTTTTTTTTTCGTTGAGATTTGGCATTTTTAAGTTTACATATTTTCAAATTTTCATATATATGGAAAGCCATGGCAATAACATAGGTATGATGCAATAGATCACTTTTTAGATTATACAGGCCAGCAGAATGAGACCGACCTCCTTACCCAGAAACCAGACTATACTTTTCTGAAATTTTTTGATGCGCTGAATTCAAATCTGGCCACAGAATTGCTGTATCACATCAGGATATTGAGATATCCTAACCTAAATGTGAATTTTTGAGGTTATATATAATATTTGAAAATTTGTAAACTTAAAATTGCAAAATCTCAGCGAATATAAGAGATATTTGAACAAATTCAACGTTACTTGAAAAAGGAAGATTTATACTTTAAAATCCCGAGTGTACTTTTCTTTGAAAAATAAATCTGCCGTGTACATGTAACCTCAAACATGGACAAAAACGGTGTTTTTTGCACTTTTAGGTTAGGATATCTCGAAAGCCAGACGTATAAGAGCAATTCTGAGCACGGATTCGGATTTACCGCATCAAAATCCTTCGGGTACGATAGGTCTAGTCTCTGGGTTAAAAATTTGTAGGCCTGTGTAACTTTTGCAGGAAAAGTGCTAATAACTCGATCTAAAGTGCAAATGAAAGGTTATAATTTATACTTTTGATTTGTACTTCGTAACATTATCGAGGATATATATTGGCCTTACTACAAAACTTTAAAGCTTACCATGATTTCTCGTATCTTTTGAAAAATTGGGCCTTATTAGATAAATGTGGACGTAGCTGGGGTTCGCATATAATCATACAATAAACGACTGCCATGTATTTTATCAATATATCTATGCTTAAAAAGAAGAAAATGCCATTTTACAAGCAGCTGAAGAAAGATGCTGTTTCGACTTCTGCTAAGAAAAGATTCTACTTTGGTTGCGGTTGAAAAAAGAAGTTAACTGAATTCCGTCTGATAAAAAACATAATCTCATTTGCGGCGAAAAAAGATACTTTTTCGAGTCCTGCCCAGCGGGACCGTTCTACACATTCCATTTCTGACCCTATACACAGCTGCCCCTGTCCTTTCTGAATTCTTGGATCCATCTGTGTACCAGATGTCCCCTTCACTCGGAAGTTTGGTGTTTCCTAACAACCAGCCTGCCTTTGATGACAGGCTGAACCTGTATTTCTTATCGATGAGAAAAGACCTGGTCGCTGGCACCTGTTATGCATCTCAGAATCGTGCCCCTTAGTCTTTCCAGTATCTTTGCTCATGTGATCCTTGAGGTTCTGCCCCATCAGGTCAATGACGCATAGGTCAATCTGGGTTTCAGAATTACCTCGTAGACCCATTATAATAAATAAATAACCTATCGGTATAATTTTATCAACTCCTTAGCGTAACCAATTTAAATAAATGTATGAAGCGTTTCGCGACCACTTTCCCAGCGCGGTACGGGAGCACCAAATCGTGCTATTTCTAAGTGTATGTCCTCCTAAAATGTACACAAAAAAATATTTAGTAAGCGTTTCGATGTACATTTTCCTTAACTTTCCAATAATGTACGCAGCTTTTTAAAAATTTTCAATTTTCATCTAATAGACAGTATCTCATATCTTGAAAAGTATATTTTTAATATGTTTCTTTATAATTTAGATCGGAGGCTAAGCATTTATTCCATAGAAAAAGACATTTTATAGGAAGTGCTTGAGCTGTATAATAAATGTAATAAATATCGAAAATATACTTTTCCATACACTGTGCGTAAAATGCGATTTTACAGATACTGCATATTTAAAAATAGTCCATTACGCAACTAGTGGACGAAGGAGATAACCTGAGCGCACGTGTTGCGTACGATATTTTTCCATTCAACGAACGTAAAGGTAAATTTCGCTCATGCATGCGTGAACAAAAATAGTATTTTGCTCACGGAGTGTGGAAAATCACTTTTACGCCTTCTGTATCGAAAAATATCGTTCGATACACATGCGCCTTTTCGAACTCTGTCTTGTTCGGAATGACCCATAAAACTTTGATTTTTGTATATTCCCCGAAGAGTTCAATCATTCATTTTTGATATCCCGCTTGGGTGGAAGCTTGTGCGCTGCGGTTGATGAAATTTACCACCAGATGGAGTCGTCAATATGCTTGCAGACTTGACGACTCCAAATATTAAGAGGACTGCCTTACTGCCAGGGCGGCAGGCGTCTAAGGATCGCTACCACAGCCTTACTGAGTCCACAGTTGTAGCCTTAGACAAAACGTCTTTTTTGTTTCTTTTGATTTTCGGGCTTCTCTCCAAGAATTCCGCCAACTACAGTGGACGAAGAGAGAAATATAGCCTGATTAAGTTTTTGAAGAGGCTTGACTGTCTTGTTCGAAATACCCATTAAACTTTGATTTTTGTATATTTCCCGAAGTGTAGAATCATTTATAAGCATATAAATATTTAATTGACTATTAATCAAGCGATTGAGGTATTGCTTCTAGTTATATCTTAATTTTTAATGCTACTATGAATAAAATGCCTGCTATTTTTTTTAGGTTATGGTGACTAATGTTACGTCTTTACTAAAAACTGTAAAAGCCGTGGAAGACGAACATACACGTGGTACGCGTGCTTTAGAGTCGGCTATTGAAGCTGTAGCTCAAGAAATTAGAAATTTAAATACGGTAGAAATTTCAAAAATAAATCTTGTACCTGAAGATTTGATAAGGTGTACTAAAAGTATAACTACATCTACAGCAAAAGCAGTAGCTGCAGGTAATTCTTGTAGGCAAGATGATATTATTGCGGCAGCGAATTTAGGTCGCAAATCTATTAGCGACATGCTTGTCATTTGTAAAGCATCTACGCGCAATTGTGCAGATGCTACAGATATGAAAGAGCGTATTCTTCAAGCTGGTCACAATGTTGCTATGGATTATAGAGAATTGCTTCAATTGATTCTACAAGTTTCAACTAGATCAAATGAAAATAAACATTTATTATTGCCAGTTTCTCGAAAAATTGCTCAGAGCGTTACTGAACTTGTTGCAGTTGCTGAAATTTTAAAGGGAAATAATTGCATTGATCCTGAAGATCCAACAGTTATCGCCGAAAATGAACTATTAGGAGCTGCTGCTAGCATAGACGCTGCTGCTAAAAAATTAGCTGCTCTTCAACCTCGCAGAAGCATTCAGGTATATTCATTTAATATTGATTTTGGATGTTATCTTATTATTCAAGCAGCGGATTCGAGACTTACCTGATCAACGATAATAATCGATATCTAATGTTATGTGTACCTAATTTTGGAAAAAATTCTCTTAAAGCCCTTCAATAAGTATGCAAGTATTTTGTGCATCTTCAATTTTATTGAATTTTATTCATAATTAGTCAAGGTTTTTGTTAGAAAAATGTTCAATTAAGAAACACGCAAGTTTCTATTGCTGATAAGGTAGGACTCTGTTCGATTCTCGCTGCTTAATACTTATCCCATTTTATTTTAATACAAAGTACAATATAAATTTAAATACCATGAAATAAGTTATTGTCTGGTTACTGTAAGATATGTTTGATATTCTTGGTTGTTTTATTACAATCGACCGGGAATCAAACATATTATTATAGTGACAGACTTCACCATCAATTGTTACGTGTTTCAGATGGTAAGCCTTTAATGATATAATATGATACAAATTTTTCGAACCATTTAATCCTTTTGTCACCGTATAATATACTCATAACTACGGATAACTCCCTTTCTTTATATATTGTATGTTCTGTACTTGGTAAATAGATACAAACGACGATATTAAGACAAACATTTTTCCCTGTGCTACTGCGGTATCATCAGTAGTGTGAGCAAAATTTACTAGGAACTCAACAATAGTTTCATTTATTGTTTCGGAATTACTGCAGGATTATTTAAAGCTCAAAATGAAAACAAATACATTTGACGGTATTTTTAATCAAGAATAAATATTTTTCTTAAAAATTTTGGGAAATAAATATTTATATGAGAACGTATACAATAACGACCAGAAAAATAAAAGAATATTCATGTATTCTTCAAATAACGAATAAATTATATAAAATCATTAATAATATTATAAATAAAATAAAATAATTAATAGCAATCATAAATAAATTTTTGTGTACATTAATACGTCATATGATTACACGTTAATTATTATCTTACAAAGATCAAATTTTATAAATTTTTTGGAAGTTCCTTTTCACGGGTTGGAGCTTGGGGATTTAGCATGAAGAAAATGAAACTTCGAATGCGTCACGCGGAGTCTATCACATGATCGTCTGTCATTTGTTTACGTGCGCAAAACTTACATGCGGCCTCTTTGCACATATTATTATTTATAGATTACATAGTGCACTGTGCAGTCCATATAGAGCACTATGAAAAAAAAAAAATTTAATCAAAGACAGCTTTATTGTGGGCGGAGGATAAAATAATTTGTTATATCAATAAAAAAAAATTGTTTCTAAATATATCATCGAATCAATATATATTTCTTCTTGATCAAATAAATTATTTTTTAGCAGCCGCCCGCAATGAAGCCATATATATAATTAATGTATATTTATTATTTTATGACTTTCTTACATGAGTAAGTTACGGAAGTATAAACTAATTGTGATACGCGTCATTGATTTCTGAGAAGTTTAGTATACGTTGCAGTATTAAAAATTAAAATATTTAATTTCAAGTTTGAGATTTCGACATGTTTAATATAACTATGCTTAGCATGTATTAAATACACATTTATAATAATTTCAAAGCCAATTTTAGATATAATTCTTTAAAAAACTAATATGTCACACTAGACTTAAAAGGAAATAGGTACGAAAAAAAATGATCAGTATTTTCATTAACCCATTAACGACCAAAAGGCCTGATTTTTTCGTTGATATTCGACGCGATTTTTTCCGTAGTTATAGGCCTTAGAAAAATTTTGCAAACACGTGTTTCAACATGAAATTGAAAGCCCTTTTAGAATCTGGGCTCAAAATTGTGATTGACTGCGTAATAAAAAAGTTATAACCAATTAAACAAAAAAAAAACGTGAAAATTTTTGCAAAAAATCAAATTTGTGATTTTTTTAGCAATGATATCGTGAAGGAATCATAATATAGATATGATCAGGGGTGATCACGACTATTAAAGTATCTCAGGGAATTTTGGTAGAACTTTTGAACCACTCCTTCCAACAAAATGGCGGCCAAATCGAAAAAAGATCATAAAAAATTAAACTCTTTTTGTTTCTTGGAAACTATTGAGTTTAGAGAAAAAGTTTATGGAACAAGAATATCTTAAAATTGATCATAGAATACCCTCAAATTTTTTCAGAATTTTTGAAGAAAATTTTTGAGTTTTTGGAAAACTTGGAAAATACAATTTTCCAAAATCATCTCCAAAAATTCTGAAAAAATTTGAGGGAGTTTTATGATCAATTCTAAGATATTTCTGTTCTATAAACATTTTCTCTAAAGTCAATAGTTTTCGAGAGAAAAACATATTCTACTCTTTGCATGACCCAGAGACAACGACGAGGACGTAGTAGAATTTTGTCTCCTTTGGGGTGGTTATTTTGAGTGAGTCCCCTTGCCTCTCACTTATCGAGGTGCTTGATTTGAGCGAGTGCCCTTGCCTCTCACTGGAATACGAATATTTCAGTGTTTTTCATTTTTAAACATTCAACACAAAACGATAAATCACAATTTTCACAGATAATTCTCGTTCTTACGGGACAATCAGAACAAAGTTTTAGTTTCGTTTGCTTGGACATATTGTGTTCTTCTCTTTTTCGTTGCCCTTGCGTCACGTAATTTTTAGCTATTGAAAGTGCAAAATTTTTTGTTTCAAAAAAGCAAAACATTACCATACTATTGTTAGCTGTTCTTTATTCTGTGCGAAAAATATTACACACTTCTGTGATCATGACATAAAACATTTTTTTCTCGAAAAATATTGAGTTTAGAGAAAAAGTTTATAGAACAGAAATGTCTTAGAATTGATCATAGAACCCTCTCAATTTTTTTCAGAATTTTTGGAGATGATTTTGGAAAATTGTATTTTCTAAGTTTTCCAAAAACTCAAAAATTTTCTCCAAAATTTCTGAAAAAATTTGAGTGTTCTGTGAGCATTTTTAAGACATTTTTATTCCATAAACATAAGATTTTTTGCAAAAATTTTCGTTTTTTTTTTGTTTAATTGGCTATAACTTTTTTATTACGAAGTCAATCACAGTTTTGAGCCCAGATTCTGAAAGGGCATTCAATTTCATGTTGAAACACGTGTTTGCAAAATTTTCTAAGGCCTATAACTACGGAAAAAATCGCGTCGAAAATCAACAAAAAAATCAGGCCTTTTAGTCGTTAATGAGTTAAGGAGACGTCAGTCACTAAAATTTTAAATTTCCCGCCTTTACCACATCGTAATACCCACAAGGTTTTTCAAACTTATCGCTTTAAAAAATCTTATCTTATATATTATATTAAATTGAAACCACATAATCCGTTCTCCGGTTCTCCGCGCCCTGATCCTCGAAGCTCTTTTCTACATGTTCCTAATTTTTTATTAAATATTATGACAAATTTTACTGTTTTTTTTACATTTATACCTTTTGGGTAATATTTTCTCGTAGACGATCTCCCGTCGACCTGGGAGTCCCCTGACCCCTGGACATCGTCTACAGGTTGAACCCGGGATTTTTCGTGCATGTATTGTATACCTGGTGCTCATACTCGTAGACGAACTCCCGTCGACCTGGGAGTCACCCTGACACCTGGACATTGTCTACAGGCTGAACCGGGGATTTTTCGTGCATGTGTTGTATACCTGGTGCTCATACTCGTAGACGATCTCCCGCCGACCTGGGAGTCATCCTGACTCCTTGAAACTTTAGGAGAAGCGTGCTCAGCCCAGGAATTATCGATAAATTACGTACATGTAATATTTTTTGTTTGAAACATACTTTTAAAATTAGAATCACGCCATCTCTTGTATTAAATTGAAATCAATAAAAATTTGATACTTTCTTCTCTATCTTCTATATTACTTTATTTTTCTGGGCTGAGCGCGCTTATTTATGACCATTCTATCAATTCTTCAAATTTTAAATCAATTGGTTAATTTGCTAAAGAAAAAAGTTAGAAAAAAGTTTAAAAAAATATTGTTATAACTATTATTATCTACATATTATTAAGATTTGAATTTTCCTCCATTCT
>UELU01112794.1:0-11234 GCA_900490025.1 Megastigmus dorsalis
TAATTATTACTAACTTCCTTAATTGATGAGATATCAAAACACAGCATACTCGTCTGCTTTCTTCTTTTCGAACAGCCACGAAAGCAGACCACATTCAACAGGTGGGTCTTGCAATGTCTTGCAATTTTAAGCTATAGTCCGCGTATAGAGCTCCTATACGAAACTATACATCGAAAACTCTTGCAGTCTGACACTTTTAAGGACTGAACATTTTTCCCGAAATGATCTGGCCGAGTCGAAAATTGACAATGCTGGCATTATCGAACGACATATGCTGCAGACGCATACTTTTTTTTAATAGAAAGCTTATTAAAAAACCTTCAGTTTGATGTATATACAAGCTACAATCATTTATTCAGTAAATAAAATAAGTAAGGTACAAAATCCGCTTAGGTTAGAAAACCCCGATTTTGATGTATATATTAACAGTCGTCGATGCCGCCGCGGGCCGCATACTTGCCTGTGGCGCGCTGACGCGCGCCTTGATAAGAGCAATAATGTAAATATTTGAAACAGTTGCCATGACATCTTACAAAAGGAATAATTTTAAATAGAATACTGTAAAATAAAAACACAATAAAAATGTAAACACCACAAAAAATATAAATACCGTAAAAAATGAAAGCATCATAAAAAATTTAAATACCATAGAATAATACACCACAGAAAATGAAAGCACCATAAAAAATATTAACACTGTAAAAAATGAAAGCACCATAAAACACAAAAGCACTATAAAATAATACACCATTATTATAATTACACACAGAAGGGGGCGTGGATTGTTTTAATAGTTTTATATTTGAATATTAATCGTAATCCGTTTGCGATACAAATAATTTGCTATATATATACTGATATATAAATGTACACTATTTATACAAATATTAAAAACATAATTAATGTCTTAATTATGTATGTCTACTTTAAAAATTACTTGACATATTAAAAACAAATTTTAGATTAATAATACACACAGAATATCACTAGAATATATACCTTAAAATATAGGTATAATTCATAATTGGAAGGGCATTTCTGCAGACATTTACTATATGTATATGTACTTGTGCTGACACGATAAAAAATTTTTTTTTTACTCAAAATTTTTATATCTGCGGTAACAGAAGCGAGCACTGTAGTCGAACAACGTTTAAGATTGGGGATTGTGGGGTTTTCGTTTATTATAGAATTATAACCAATTTTATACAATGACTCAATTAAATGTGTAATTAATTAAGACTGACTTTAACTATCTTTTTAACGAGTTATACTTCAAAAAGAATTGAATAATCAATTCAAATGAAATTTCTGTCTTTACGTAATGTTTTTATAAAAATTATTAAACTGTGAAAAAATCCATTTCTTATAATTTACTTCAAATTAGATGAATTAATAGTGTTCTGTAAATAAACACAAATATTTAAGAGCATATATTAACCAAATTTTAAAATAAAATATATATTATGTGTCCTGCACTTTTTATATTATAATAAACTTTATATCAATTTCTTAAATTTATATATTAAGTGAATTTACTCTTATGCTAAGTCTATTGTATATATATATCTATATATCTATAATGCCAAAAAATTATTTACTTGTAATAATATTGCAAATAATAAAACATAGCAAAACTTATAAATATATATTCACCACACTTACGATTTAAAAAATTCCCAACTATCATGTCTAAATGTAATTTGTAAAAAATAAAATAATTTAATTTCAAATAAAGGTTTTAAACATAACAAATCTTACCCTAAATACTATAATTAAATATTTTTTATTTGCAGTATTAATGTACTAAAGCCACATAGCTTCACTATTTTTACCTACTTTTTACAAATAACGAAATATAATAAAGATTGCACATCTTTTTTAAGAAAAAATAATTAATATAAATACATTCTTCCGAGGGAGCGTTAGCGACCGAGGAATAGTAACTTGTAAGATATTAAACTCTTAAACCGTACGCACACGCGTTAAGATTTAATAGCTTACGCGAACCGTTGTATATAGATACAGTTTACTGCGTTAGTGAGTAAAATGCGCTCGTTATTGAACTTTTTTTTTATTTTTTTATTTTTTTTATTTTTGTTGCAGGATGTCTCATTCAAAGGCTAAACTCGAAACTTGTGTATATATTTTTTTTTTTAATATTTTTTTTATTCAGTATTTTTTTTGTTAAGTTTAATTCTAGTAAAGAAATGATAATTGTTAAACTTAATCATTGAGTCTACCCGGTTATTTTCCTTATATTAAAATATACCTATCCTAACCTCCATCTACCAACTCTGGCTCCCTAAGCACCTTAGATGGAACATCCCGAAATATAAAACGTTATAGTTTTCTGTCCACCTCGTACCCACCTCGTTACAAAATATTTAAAATCTCGGAAATAGTACATTGTGCAACTAGTCCCGAAAATAGGCTATTCTATGAGTGGGAAGATTGCAACATGTAACGCAGGCAAAAGGCGAGTGCGTGATAGCCGCAGTCGAGTGTAGCAAACTTCACACGAGTGCAGGAATAGCGTATATATTAAAATCAATATAGATGTATATATACATTTTAAAACTAAACTTACTTAAAAATAAATTCCTTTCAAATTTTAGATTTATTTATCTACCTATCTTCTTTATTTATTCATATTTTTCTTTGATATAAATATTATTCTCTTTCTTTTCTAGTATTTGTAATCTCAGACCAAAGAGATAATTATTATAACATTGACCAATTAACTTACAAATTGTGCAAATTACCATATCACGATAAAAGACCCCGCACACACTAGTAAGGAAAGTGGTCTCCGTCAAATTGGCTAAAAATGTAGTAAAATGTAGTTTACGATATTTTGATCAGAAGTCTCCATGGGCACAAAGTCCAACAATGGCCAGTTTTCGAAATACAGAGGGTCAAACATTCGATTTTACATTACATAGTATATCTATATAAAGTCTTTTAATCCTTAATATATCTGAAATTATCCATTTTTGGACTTTGTGGCCATTGACATTTTTAATCAGGAAGTCATGAACTAAAATATACTCGATATATTACGGTATATTAAGGATTAAAATATTTCATATAGATATACTGTACAATGTAATATCAAATGTTTCACCCTCTGTATCTTGAAATTTGGCCGTTGTTATACTTTGTGCCCAGGGAGACTTTTGATCAAGATATCATAAACTACATTATACTACATTTTCAGCCTATTTGACCGGGACCACTTTCCCTACTAGTATGTGCGGGGTATTCCTATCAACGCACTTATAATTGAAATAAAAATTTACAAGCTTAAACATAAATAAATAACTTGTAACGTTCTAACGTTTACAGGGTAGTGTTCTGACAGATTACCCTATCAGAACTCGTGTCAGAACTTAGTTTTCTATCGAGAGTGGGTTTAAATTAAAAGAATACCCGCCCAAACCTATCAGGGCAAAGGAGATGTAGCGGACACGCGCAATGGTCTCCGCTCGCCGTCACCCTGATACTCTTGCTTTTCCCCGGTTTGACCTTTCTATCTTATGGGATGTTCAGATAGAGAAGCCGGAAAATATAGACGGAGCTTTCCTCACTCCGAGCGTAAGCGAACGCGCATTGGCTTGCTTACGGCAGAACAAGTACTAGACTCAGTGGATTAAGGATGGGAGGGGTCAGACTGGGAACAATCGAGTTGCTTGACTTTTTAAATTATTGGATATTGAATAGTATAAAAGGCTTTAGCTTCTCACCTTTCCAGGTTTGATGGACGTCGCAATGACGATCCACCTAACTGGAAGGTATACTATAAGTATAGTAGATTCGTTAGAAAAGCGCAATGCTTCTTTAAGTTGCTGCGAGAAACTCGATTAAAATCTTGCACTAATAAACATTAAGATACTGTGCAATAACCTTCTATCTACTGCTGCGTAATAGACAGTAGACAGATGTTGGCTTGCTCTCTATTCACGGGGTTCAATGGAAAAGTGTACTACTTTTCCACTTTATCCGTGAAAAACCCAGTTACGGGTATCTAGTTCGTCGAGAAAGCGCAATGCTTTCTCGACTTGCAAAGAGAAACTATTTACTTAAAAATAACTTATATTTAATAAGCCCCTTCACAATCGCGTAATGGATCGTAAAGGAGTTATTTCATATACCTTTGTGTACTAGGTTTATCGAGAAGCGCAATGCTTATTCGACTTGCCGGTACACAGTGCTATTGCTAGCACAGCGGGTTCGCCGGAGAACGCAATATTCTCCAAGCCAGCAGCGAGGTAAAAGCATGCAACTTGTCGATAGAGCTTATCGGTGATAGGACAAATAAAATAAGGATATTAGTATTGACGAGGAGTATATTCTATTAGAGGAGTTGGTACAAGAATGCGTAATTCACTTTGATTCGACGGTTTTTATATACTCTTCGATGATCGGGACATCTGACGACTTCCCTCTCTCCTTGGCGGTTTGATTGTATGTGAGCGTGCGTGTATATGATACGCACTTAGCGGTCAACTATCTTTCTCTCTCGCTCGCATTATATCACGATTTTATTTTCAATTAAATTCTAATTTATTTCGCGATTGTCAATAATCGCTTTGAAGCGGTATTTCATATTTTCTAATCTTATTTCTTATTCTTATTAAATATCTTGTAACGGGGTCCTGGCTGGGGGATGTGTAATGGCCAAGGCGACTTATCCTGGCGGGATGGCGTGCTGCAGCTGCTCGGCAGCTGTAATTTCCCGTTGCGGCAGGCGGTGCGGGCGGACGTTAGCCGCTGGTGCAATCGCACCTCCGTACAATGCCGGACCTCGTCAGCAGCGCCGAGAGATATCTCTCTCGGCTTTTCGTATGAGAGAGACAGCTGCTCTCTCCGTCTCTCTCACTCTGGGAAAATTCGTCCCTGAAAAGGGATCGCGAAAACGCAAAACCGTACGGCTTTTCCCGCCGTAAATGCCGGTATTCGAACGTGCGGGGAAACGGGATACGAGTGAGGTTACGAAATGACACTCACTCAGTCAAATAGTATAAAAAGGATAAAATATATTCTTTAAATGTGACTCTAATACAACGAACCAATTCAAATACAAATACGAACGTGACGAACGCGCCGAGTTCGCATACACGCGCGCAAGCAATTCTTCGGAGCTGCCACGAGGTTCGCCTCGTGGCTTACAAGCTCCGGTGCCGCTATCCTTGTGCAGGTTACTCTACGACGAGTAACCTGTCGTAATCGCGTCTCCGTCGGCCAGTGCGCGTCCGCACTGGCTTTCACGACGGGCTTATTCGGTCGCGGGAAAATAAAGCACTTACTTTGTGCGGCCGAGTATCGGGATCGGCACGTCTCTCTCTCTCTCTCTCTCTCTCTCTCTCTCTCACTCTCACTCTCGTTCGCTCGGGAGGCTCGCTTGTCGACGCCGCGTGGCTGCAGCTACCCGCCGTTCCCTCGGGCTCCCTATCTGCAGCACCCGCTTCTGGGTGGCTTAGTGGTCGTGGATTGTGGGGGGGCTTCTTGCCTCCACCACTGCACTGGCAGGCACTAGCACTCACACCAGTGAAATATGCCCACGCGGGAGCGAACACGTAACACGTGGTGTACGGCCGGAGGGACGAGAACAGTATGGCCGCTTCCGTTCGGCCTTCTTCTTCGTTCTCTCTCTCTCGCGCGCGCGCCTTTACGTACGCGCCGTTCCGCTCGCGCGCGGAATTCAAACGCGCTCTGCCGTTACAATCTTTACTTTTATTTTCAAATTAATCCCTTTGCATATTTATTATTTAATTATTAATAATTCCTTTTTTTTAATATATTCATAATAAAGCTTTTATTTATTTAATGCATTATTTGTATTCTTCTTATCGCGATTTTCCATATCAATAGTTAATAATCTATTCTATTTATTTATATATAACGTCTTTTTCTTCTATCTAACTAATTAGATTTACTTTAGTAACACTTATAATTTATTAACACTTCCGAGTGTTACAAACTTCAAATTATTTCTTCTTTTTATTTGTTTTCATTATAACTGTAAACTATTACTATTGAGAATAATCGAACAATAAATCACGCGAAAAATCATGCGAGAAATCGTGCGTAAATGGCACGAAAAATTATGTAAAATTATCGACTATTATTTCACATGAAAAATCGCGCAATTTCATTTACATAAAGAAATTCTTTTCATTATTAAAACTGTATTGCTCATTCATTTTTGACACAAATATGTACATATATATATATATATATATATATTATATTCTTGTAAAGAAATGTTACTTTAATTTATAAATTGGTATTTAACTGAAACAAAATCTTCCGACCATGTGACGCGAACCTGAGACCTTGAGCGTGAAAAGACAACCACTAACTTTCTGCGCTATTGAAGAACTTGCTGATAATTTCGAATTTTTCGCATGAGAGCTAGATAGTACATACCGACAATCTTTTATATTGTTTTTATCTGATTATTGTTTAAAATATATTATAATTAGAGGCTAGAGTATAGTAATCGCTTTCACAGTCACACGTTAAAAATCAACATCCTTTGTAAATTCAACGCGCAGTATTTTGGATTTATTCGAGTTTCAGAACCATGCTATTAATCATAATGCCTTTGTGATATATCGGCCAATGCGTCAAAGAAATGGTATCAGAAATGATCCCTGATTTATGGTTGAAAGATAATAAACAATTTTGTTTTGGCCACCGTACAAAAATCCAAGGAAGCTATTGAGTGCGATTGAAAAACAAAAAATTCCAAGAAACGAATGACTGAAGCACGAGATAGTTAGGATTTTGGCGTAAGCTGGTAATACTTTATTCAGTGCTTTAATAGTACTATACTGTTTAATTTATGAAATAAAAGACATTTAAAACCAACGTCTTATTCAGATCTGCTATAGTTGGCAAAAAAAATTACACAGTTGTTGATCCCTTTTCAGGAACGAATTTTCCCAGAGTGAGAGAGACGGAGAGAGCAGCTGTCTCTCTCATACGAAAAGCCGAGAGAGATATCTCTCGGCGTTGCTGACGGGGCCTCGACTCTAAGGCTCGACGTAAAGGATTTCTGACACGGTTTTGACCTCTTTTTAAAGATGTTTCTCTCTTCATCATCCAGCAGTAATCTGCCAACATATTTATACCCCATCGTCCTTGAAATCTGCGTTCAAATTTCTTCAAGTCTTGGTGAAACCTTTCTCCTTGCTCTTCACTAAAGTCCCCGTTGTTCTCAGGAAATTGATCAATATGTGAGTCAAGGAAATGAAGTTTCAAGTTCATTAGGCAGCCTAGTCGGTCGTTTGACGAAAAACGTACGCGTAAGCGTAAAACAATTTAAAACTTTATTTAGAAAATTTTTTTGGAAGACAAAAGGACAAATAGACATCGTTAACATCTAGTATCCAACACCTCACTATCGAAGTTGTGAAGTATTATAAAAAATTGTACAAACTCAATTACACTAACTCATTAAAAGTATAAGGAACTTTTTGAAATAAGCTGAAAATACTATAACGGAGTTTATAAGTATTGCTATACACAAGTTTTAAGTCTTATTATATGATTAAGAGTTGAAGAAAATTTAAGGTTCATGATTCATGCTGTGGAAAACCTTCAAAACAGTATCCAAAATGTCGATTTTTCGAAAAAACGACATTTTCAATTTATCACGTTTATTGTCCACTTACGCCTACTGGGAGTTGTCTTTTGGGAAAATTGACATCAAATTCATAACCAACAACCTCAAAAACCCCCAGTAGAGTATTCTCAGTGTATATAAACTGTTATAAGATAGTAAAACCTGGTTTTAATGTCATTTTAATCAAATTTAAAGCAAATTTTGACTTTTCGCAGTTTTCAGCCTTTTTACCGCCGTCTGGTGGGTTGAAATTTCATTAAATAAAAATTTGAAACATGGTTTTCGATGTACTTTCTTCCGTAGAACTCGATTCTGAGGTCAAAAAAATTAAATTTTTCTTTATTTTTTTTAATCTAAGAAAAACCATGAAAAAATCGAAAAAAAAGAAATCATAGTATGGTTAACTGCACAGTCCTTTTTATTTTTTTGTGGCCTGTGTTATTGAGAGAATGAATATAATTTAAATGCAGTTCAGAGATTTATGCTGAATCGATTAATTGTTTTTTTTTTATAAAGAAACATATGAAGCTGCCAAAGCAAGTACAACATTTTCTTGGATCAGTCATCGGGTCTAAATGATGAATTTGAAAAAAATCGAGTATCAACATTAAGAAACTCGTGGTATGCGGCGTACGAAACAGCTTCATTCGAATATGAATGATGACGAAAAGAGCTCATAACAAGAAGAACGGAACAATTAAAAAAAAAAAAGATTAAAATTAGAGTTTTCAAAAATTGTGTTTACTGTTTCGTATGATCATTTATAAATTGAATAAAAAGAAAATAGACGTATTTGTTCGTAATATTTAATTTTCAATTGTTAATGTATGTACTCATACTTACTATAAATAATTTATAGCTATTTTATTTTAATATCAATTAATATATACAAAAATAATTTTTATTATATGAATTGCTTCTCATAAAAATATTCGTAATATGTACATAAGAGAAAAATTATTTTACTTTAAATTTGCAGATATATGTCATAGAATAATTCATTTAGAACATTAAATAATTTTGAAAAAGAATCATATTTATGAAATTTACAATTAGAAATTTTTTTCTTTCAATTAAAGCTAAGCTGGCATGCAGCATTGTTACCATTCCTTTGTATTAATAATACATTTTCAATAGGTCCGGTTGCAATAATAGAGGGGAAATTTAACCTTAAACGATATAAAATTAGGTTCATGAGAATGGTAATTCTTAAGATAGTAGGAGAGAGCCGGTTAACAAAACATCCGCTGCCTTTTAAAAGTGTTAAAGAAGGTGAAACATTAACAGAAAACAAAGGTACTATTCAAAATACTAAATCTTTCATTGTCTCTTTATCAACTTCTTTCACATGCAGATTATTAGTAATATGCACGATAAATTTGTTTTTATAAATATTGTTGAACGAAAAGTAAACAACGACTTGATCATTAAATAAATTATTTTTTAAATGCAATATTAATGGTGGATTTTATCCATATTCTTATTTTTCATTTAACAGTGTAAGAATAAAATTTTACAATATTTTTAGTGTTATTAAATACGCGATGCGTCAGAAAAAAATACAAAAAATCTGATTTATCAATGATTTTTTATCGATTTCAATAATTTCTAGGCATCTAATAGAGCTATCAATATCAAGAATGGTTTCCATTTCACACAAAATCTTTAGAATACATGCCAGAATAAAAAAATCTTTACTTTTCGTCCATTGGTGTCACTTAATACGCGATGAAACTGGCAAATTATAGTAAAAATTGATTCAGCGACCAAAAAAGCCTTATAATGTATGTCAGAATGAAAAGATTTTTACATTCCTTCCACTGGTGTGATTTAAGACGAGATAGAAGTAGTGAATCCCAGTCAAAAATAGAGAAAACCTGATTTATCGATGATTTTACGTCAATTACAAGTATTTCTGTACATCCGAAACAGCTAACTACTGTAACAATGGATGCAGTTTATCAAACAAGCTTTAGAATACTTGCCTGCTTACAAGAAGTTTCACTTTCCGTGCATTGGTGGGACTCAATGCGTAATAGAAGTGGCAAATCACAATAAAGAATACAAAAAGCCTCATTTATCTATGACTTTTTGTCCATTTCCAGCATTTCTAGACATCGAATGGAGCTAACTATTTCTAAAATCGTTTCAGAGTCCTAAAGAAGCCTTATAATATATGCCAGAATAAAATCAATTTTACTTTCCGTCCACTGGTGTTACTGAATATGCGATAAAATTGGTGAGACACGGTAAAAAATACAAAAAACCTAACTTATCTATGATTATTTGTCCATTTGGAGCATTTCGAGACATTTGATGGAGCTACCTACTACAAAAATGAATTGATTGATTGTGATTTAATACGCGATAAAACTAGTTTTGCAGATGTATTCCCTTCGATTCGATCACTAGATATCTCAAGTATCTAACTACTTCAAAAATGGATTCAGTTTCCCATAAGGCTTTAGCTAATACATGCAAGAAAACAAGAAATTACGTCTATTGGTGTTTTATCGCGTATTAAGTTACTTCAATGGACGGAAAGTAAAAAATCTTCTATTCTGGCAAGTATTCTAAATCTTTTTTGGAAATGGAATCCATTATTAAAATAGTAAGCTCCATCAGATTTCTAGAAGTGCTCGAAATGGACGAAAAATTATCGATAAATAAGGATTTTATGTATTTGTTGTTATGGTCTACCATTTTTATTGCGTATTAACCCATTAACGTCAAATGTGCACGTTTGCTCATGCCCACTTTCAACACTGTATAGAAGAATCAAATCGGTCAGAAATGATCATGCAAACCATGTTTTCTGATAGATTTTTTAATGAACTTTCAGAATCCGGCGTGAAAATTCCGAAAAAAAGCTATTTTGACCCTCATTTTTAAAATTTTAGGGAAAAAAACGTGAAATTTTTAGTTTTTTTTTTGAAAATACAAAATTTTCACAGGGAATCCGTTGAGCTAGAGGTCCAAAACCTCCAGAAATCGTGCACAAACTATTTTTCCTTCAAAACCGTATCCCTAAAAATATCAAAAATCAACTTGGCGAATCCAAAATGGCGGCCGAATGTCAGAAAAAATAATGAATTAATGATTAATTTTTTACTCGAAAGTTCCTTTGGAGAGTTCCGAGAATAGTTGATATTTTCAATAAAAACATCAAGAAATACAATTTTTTCTCGACTGCACTGCCCATAGATGAAATGATGGCTAAATACTACGGTAAATGCGTTCTCAAACAGTTCATCAAAGGAAAACCGATACGGTTTGGGATCAAATTATGGGCTTTATGTTCCTACAGTGGTTTTTTATTTCGCTTCGAGATTTATTGTGGAAAGAATGCAAAGGATAATCTACTACCAAATATTGCTCTTGGTTCACGTGTCGTTTTACAAATGCTACAGCCCCTATTGAATCACTGCTCTCCAAGAAAACTAAATGAATACCATTGTTATTTTGACAATTTATTTTGCTGTCCAGATCTATTACTTCATTTGAAAAAAATTGGTCTTCGAGCCACTGGTACAGTGAGAAGTAATAAAATAAAAGCGATGAATGATATCAATAAGAAAGCGAAACGGGGCACCTGGTTAGC